>JANHFT010004861.1:20205-34275 GCA_032467955.1 Pseudoxenodon macrops
TGGAGGCAAGTTGTTCCACTGATTAATTGTTCTGTCAGGAAATTTCTCCTTAGTTCTAAGTTGCTTCTCTCCTTGATATATGCACATGTTTTACTCCTATTGCATTCAACCAATACATGTCTACTTTTTTGAATGACCAACCTTGAGCTTTAATAAGAGAAAGCATGTTCTTAAAAGCAATGCTACTACTGGAAAACATATTTTGGGTTTATTAAGATTTTTTAAATCAAGGGCCATCTGTAAGAAGCTATGATAATGTTGCACATACCATAACAACATTGTGCAAATTAGGTAAAGTCATACAATCAGCATGAGGTCATGTCTCACATGATGTCATGTGCCCCTCTTCTCCTAAGTTGAGAATGCCTCTCAACATTTGCACCAAAACCTTCTCCCTTGTATTCTGTAGCTTTGAAATATAACAAAAGGACTCAAGGACTCCTAAAACAAACAAACAACAAAAATAAAATATATTGATGTGAATAGTATAAATGTTGACATTTTGTTCAGACTTTGTGTAAAAAGGATATATTTAGGAATGGCTTCTGCCCAATTTATACATGAACAAAATAAAACAAGCAACCATTATGTGGGAATTCTATTCCCAAAATGGATGGATGGATGGACGGACGGACGGATGGACAGACAGACAGACAGAGACAGACAATAGCTAGGCATCATACTGAATGCATGTACAATTTTGTTTACTGTTGAGGTAATCGTCTTTAGGACTCTTGCATTACATAACAAGGAGAACTATATTTTATTCTATAAATATAAAGTATAGTAAGATAACATATTTTTTCTGTCCAGAGGCATAACATAAGTATGACTGGCTGACAGATGGGATAAATATAAAAAGAGTGTGATCCTTTATATGCTTAAACATTATATTCAAAAAATCAGATATTTGGGGAGAACAAATAATGGCATTATAGCAAATATTCATAGGAGCTTCAGAGCCATTTTACCTGCACCTAGACCGCTCAACCAGCCACAGTGAAGATTTTCAAGGCTAAACTTGTGGAACTACAGATAGTCCTCAACCTATGACCACAACTGAGCTTAACATTTATGTTGCTAAGTGAGACATTTGTTAAGTGAGTTTTGGTCCATTTTACGACCTTTCTTGCCACAGTTGTTAAGTGAATCCCTGCAGCTGTTAACTTAGTAACACGGTTATTAAGTGAATCTGGCTTCCCCACTGACTTTGCTTGTCAGAAGGTCTCAAGCAGTGATCACATGACCCTGGGGGACTGCAACTGTCATATATACAAGCCAGTTGCCAAGCACTCAAAATGTGATCACATAATCATGGGAACGCTGCAACAGTCATAAGTGTGAAAAACAGCCATAAGTCACTTTTTTCCAGGGCCGTTGTAACTTTGAACAGTTGCTAAACAAACTGTTGTAAGTCGAGGACTACCTGCATTTCTTGTTCCTCACTGGGTAGCAAGTGCATTCTTACTGCAGAATCAGGGGTGCCTTCAGATGAGGTGAGAGCTCATTTGAATTTCTACCTTAAATTGGGAAAAAGAAGTCAAGCAAGATAAGCATGAAGGACCTTAGTTTCAGTAACTAATTGCCTTGGATCAAAACTAAAATTCTGGGAGTTGAAGTCCACACAACTTCTTTAAGTTGCCAAGGTTGCTGAAACACTGACCTAGAGAGAGCAAAAGTTGAAGTCAAGCATTTGGGGTGGTTAATATGTGCCATCAAAAAGGCATGGATTCTGATAACTCTTCAAAATAATTGCTAAAAGCCTCTTTTACCCAACCAAATTTCTGAAAAGCAACATTTACGATACACACTAGTAAGATTTCTACCTATTCAGACAAAATGCATTGTATTTCACACTTTAGGAAGAAGACTATCATAAAATACAATAAAGAATGAACGTACTCATGTAGACTAGTGAACTAAAACTCACCTTTTATATGTTAAATTCAGCTATTGTGTCTCCTTGCAGTTTTTGCTTCTTCAGGCTAACCATAGCCATTATTTCCAATAATCCTTTTAATCCCACATCCTTGAAATATAGCTAAATGTCTAAGACAGTTCTCCTTCTCTTTTCTGGGTTAGAAAAAAAAATCAAATCGCATCAAATTATTTCAAATTTCTGGAACTTTGGGGCATCACACAAAATTGCTTAGTAAAATAGAAAGAGGATGAGCTGAAGTGCACATTTGATGCTTAGCTTGATTAGATTATGGATTTATATTTCCACAAGTAGCTGTGAAGATTGGACTCATGATGACAGGCAAGTATACCAAAACTCTTCCAGTCATCAAATATACTATTATTAGATTATACTAGCACTGCACCCATTGCCTATTTATGCATTTATCTTGATAGATAGAGGTAGTTACAAGTAGTTTTTTCAGTTGTTTGTTATCATCTACTGCTAGTAGATGCGGGGAAACAAATGCTTATTAATCATACTGTTTATTTGTTGATTTCATTTATTCATAGTAATTAGTTTATGAAATCCATGAACCATATACTGTACATAATTTTTATATGCTTACATAATTTGCCTTCATTTATCTAAGCTACATATCTCCAACTTGGTGCCCATAGAAGAAAGTATCGAGACAAAGAAGACTCTTCATAAAGTGAAATTATATGCAGAAATCAGTTCTAATTTCTGCATATTATATTATCTCCCCTTGTCAAGATCCTTGTTTGTCTTTACACTGTCTTTTAAGGGCACCAGGTTAGAGAGACATGGCTTAAGTTAAAGGAACAACATGCAGAAATCAGGAGGAAAAAATATGGGTGTCTTACAGGGGTGGGTTCTAATTTACCTCGCTACCAGTTCTCTGCCTTCTGCGCCTCATGGGTGCGTGCATGCGCAGTAGAGAAAAATCCAAAAAATGCCAAAAAAAAGCCAAAAACAAGATGGCAACACATGTGCAGTGCTGGAAACTCGGCTTCTGCGCATGCGTCGAAGAAAAAAACCAGAAAAAATTCACCACCCCCAAAAAATAATTCAAAAAAAGATGGCGGCATCCATGGACAAGAACTGGCTCTATGACGTCACCAGCAGCTTACTACCTACTTGGTAAAACTGGTCCGAACCGGTAGAAACCCACCTCTGGTGTCTTAGTGATTCACAAACACAATGTAAGGCAGAAGGATAATAAAGTTGCAAAAAAGCAAATTGACTGGTCAGAACACACTTGGAATATTATATCCTGCTCTGAGCACCACATTTCACAAAAGATATTGACCAACTGAAACATGTTCAGATGAGTGGACCAAGGGTCCGGAAAGAAATCCAATGTGAAATGGTTGAATTGACTATGTTTAAACCGTGGAGAGGCATGACTTTAATATCTGAAAGGCTGTCATAATGAAACTCAGGCAGATTTGTTTAGCATCAGATCTAAAGACAAAAAACATGAGTTGATGTTACAAGGATGCATGTTGGAATTTCCTACTTGTGAACATTGGAAAAATTTCCTTGGGAGGTGATGGACCTTTTTCTGCTGGAAGTCTTTAAATTGGAGTTGGAAAGTTAGTTCTTGAGGTGGTGTCAGACTGGATTTTTGCACTGATCTGGGCTTTGCTTGGAAAATTTCCATGTTCTCTTCCAATCTTTACCTTCTGTGTACCTATAGTCTACATACACATCCCCAAATTTACTGAACTTTAGAATTGTACTCAAGGCTACTATTCTGTGCAATTTAAATGTTTACTTCTCAGTTGTAAAAACTGCATCATAGCAAGATTCTGTCTATCTTTTGGCAATGATGCAAAACAGTCCAGTGGTTTGGTACTAAAAATGTTTTTTACCTTGGCCACCTGTACCTTAGGTACATTATATTTGGATAATCATTATACATTTTTGTGGAGTTCAACACCATAAATAGCAGCTCCAATATTTTGAATTTTTCTATATTTTTGTGCCCTTTCAAATATTTGGACACAACTTTTAATGAGACAAGGGTATCTGAAGAATTATTGATTCTATTTATTCAACTGTTCAAGGGTGTTTGAAAAGGAAAAACATATATCTTTCTTTATCTGAGGAATATGAAATCCATCTCAAATTCCACTTAATATGCAAAGGATCTACAAACTCTCCTAATAAATATTAAGGAGCAAAGAGAGAAAACAGGACTACAATTAAATATTAAGAAGACCAAACTAATCACAATAGATAAAACAACCAGCTTTAGAATTGGAAATGAAGATATCATAGTGGTAGATAGCTTATGCCTTTTAGGATCAGTTATCAACAGTAAAGGAACAAGCGGTCAAAAAATACAGTGCAGACTAGTATTTGGTAGGGCAGCTACGAAGACCTTGGAAGAGATATTTAAATGCTGTGATATGTCTCTACATACAAAGATCAGAGTGGTGTAAGCCATGTGATACTAAATAGAGGTGGAAGTTGGATCTGAAATACACTGGATATAAATAGTATTGACATTATTGAACTTTGATATTGGAGAAGATGCCTGAGACTATGACGGCTAGCATAGCAATAATCAATCAATCAATGTTTTGCTATTTGCACCTAGTATTAATATATGTTTCAGTTGTGTTTTCATTTAAAAGTGCTACGATTTTTATGATGTTAGCCATTTTCTGTGCCCCTTTTTAAGGTAGCAAAACATGAAAATTTTGAAGTAGTATGGAATATTGTTTCTTGAAAATGTATGTTATATATAAATAGCTAATATGCATGACATCAGTAGCAACACAAAATAAGAGAAATCAAAATATAAACCAATAATCAATAAAAGCAATGCAAATGAAAATATTGAGAAAAATGAAAACATTTGAAACAATTCACAAGGTTCTGGTGATACCTGTACAGGTAAGCAGCAATACGTCGACTTGTCAGCCAAAGAATAAGAAAAAGGGTCAAGCAGATATTTCCAGGAAGGAAGTCCTATGGGGTGGGTGCTACTAACACAAACATTAATTTTGTCATGAATAGGGGGATATGCCAGATCATTACTATACCTGTCTAAATTCCGTAATACACTTCTCTATTAAGAACAAAGCACTAGTACTTTGCATGTGGCTAATTACATTTTATATGGTATTCTTTTTTTAGATGAGAGGAATGAATATATGGATGTGGAATGCTACATATTTATTCATAATTACTAACCCATTGACAGTGTTCTTGCATTATGCTAACAAGCCAGAATTGGTTTTTCAGATCAGTCACGGCTTGTTTGGCTATTCTTTGGAATTTACCCTTTTAACTAGAGTTTTCCTTCCATATCTGTGGATTGTGTAGAACCGTGATGGCAAACCAGGTGTACAGGTGGCACACAGAGCCATATCTAAGGGCACGCAAGATGTTGCCCTATGTCAGCTCCAGCGTGCATGTGCGTGCTAGCCAGCTGATTTCCCCACTTCCAGAGGGTGGGGGAGGCTGTTTCCCCCCTCCCCAGGCTTCAGGAAAGCCTTCTGAAGCCTGGGGAAGGCGAAAAACAGCCTAATGGGTCTACCAGGAGGCTTCAGTGAGGCCTGCATGCATGCGCAGGGAAGGCAGCATGGGTGGTGGTGGTTGTGTGTGCATGTGCGGGGGAGGCATTGCATTATGGGTGTAGGCACGTGTGCGTGTGACCCCCCTCCCTGTGCTCCTCCCACTTTTGGCACGCGATGGCAAAAAGGTTAACAGTTGTAGAAACTTTATAGTACACACAGAGAAGTGGAGAAGCCATAAAATACTTATGCCCATTCACATAGCACTCTTTATCAGAGCTGTAACAAGAAAGCACAATGAATTGTATTTTAAAGTTCTGATTATTTATCCTAAACAAACTATGGTTTTTTTCACTGACTCATACTCAATTTACACCAAGCCAAAAACAAAGACAATGTGCTTCAATGCTTGGCTGGCTGAACTTAGAAGTGGACTTGATGGCGTCAAAACTTTTGGTACTTTGGGTTTTTAACATTTATACCAAGTACAGTCATTCTAGTACAGCTCTGAAATTTATGGTTGACATGAATTTGACTCACAACAATATCACTTATGACACAGGATTAATTCTTTATCTGTTTTTAGGTTGCTTCTCTTGTTTTGTACTTTACCATGAATAATGTTACATGGTAGTCTGGTCAGGTTGCAATAGCTGGTACTGAACCTTTCTTGCAGGGGCACCAAGTTGCTTTTGAGAGACCACTCATGGCAAGATCCAATAGAATATCAGAATTCACTTGGAGTGAGATTCACTTTGCTGTTGTGTCAAAATATTTGCCTGAGGCCTTGATGAATGATTGGAATGACAGTTGTTCCAGCCAACAGGGAGGAGCATGGTAATAGTTTTGAAGAATCTATAATTAGATTACCTTTCAATAGCTATCAACTGCTATTGAATTTTGCTATTCCTGCCAAGGCCATTAATTGGATAGTGACAGACCTTTAAACATTCCTGAATAAAACTAATTCTCTGGATCTGTTTTAATCTGATTTTAGGCAGGTATATGATATGGAGATAGCATTGATTGACTAATGAATGAATTATTGAGAGAATGGGATGCAATCAGTAGCTGTACTCATGCTTCTAGATATCTCGGTAGCTTTTGATATCACTAACTATGGTGTCATTCTGGATTGCATTAGGAAGTTGTGGGTTCTGAGTATGGATTACTGATGTTTATACATTTGCTCTGAAGGTAGGTTCCAGATAGTGGGGGATTATTGTTCCATCTATGCCTTTTATACTGTAGAGTGACAGAAGGCTTTATTCTGTCCCACATGTTATTTCACATCTGTAAGGCACCACTAGGAGATATCATCATGGGTTGCAGAGCTGAGTTTTACATTCATGCAGATGACACTTGGATTTACCTGTTCTTTTCAACATCATCAGGTAGTTGATTTCATTGATTGTCTCCTGCTTGGACCAGATTTCAGACTTCATGAAGTGCAACAGGTTAAAAGTGAATCCAGATACGTTAGAGAGTTTAGAGTTATCTCAACCTTTTGAAAAGAATTCTGCTCTAGAGATAAATATTTTTCCACTGAAATAGAAGAGCCACACTGCACCACTTTCATTTGACACTTTTTTGTGTCTTGCAAGGTAAAGAGCACATTTTTTTCATCTGTGGAAAAGTCACCAGCTATTACCCTTCCTTGAGAGACTTTTGTGTCCCAACAAGTAGTATGATAACTGTGGTGGCTAAGCCGCATTGTCTCCCAGTGAAGTTTCAAGTAAAATTCAAAGTGCTGGTTATTCCATGCAAATCCCTAAATACCAAAACCTTGAATACTTTTCTCCTGGTGAGTTGAAGTCTTTGGATAAAGACTTTTTGTACATGCCACTCCAATAAAAGGTTTATCTGGATTTACCAGGGTCGGATAGCACCAGTGCTATAGAATTTCCCCCCATTAACAATTGTCTGCCTCTTCACTGCTGTGCTTCATTCAAAGAGCAGTACTATATTGTCCACCAAGTATGATTAAATTCAATGGGTCTTATAACAGGTTTGTGGGCGCAGAACAAAATTCCTGTGAAGACAAATAGAATATACACCTTACGAAGTATATTGCTTCACAAGATACACCTCACGTCTGCCTGTTCTTCCCCTAAATCCTCCTCTCTTGCTGACTTATTTAAAAAGGATGCTATACTAAACATAACCTGTAATTATTCACAGATATTCACATCTTTGATCAGTACATAATTGTAGTAATTTGGGGTTGTGCAATGGGAACAGATTCATTCGACCTGCATGCTATTCAAATAGTGTGATCATTATCTTCTAATAAATGGGATGGCAGCTTTGATGTAAAATAAGTGTTCAAAACAGCTGGAATGTAGCAGTTGCTTTTTAATAATATGACAAACTAAGCAGGTTGATTTACACCATCATAAGAGCCCTGCTGACTGACACCAAAGTCCTGCCTTGCTTCATATTCCAGTGACGCCAATCTTTGCCTCTGAGAAGACTCCAAGCAAAGTAGGAGTGCAAAACTATGCCCCCCCTTCCTCCTCCTCTTTCTGTGCCCCAGCAGTTTGTAACAGGGTGGATCCTCATTCTTGCTGTAGGTTAAGATGCCCAGCTATCATGACTAATCTTATCTGTTAACCTTATCTGTTAAGACTAAATTTCCCTCAAGTACTCTGCATGGAATTAAGGGTGTGCTAAAAACACATACTAAATCTGATGTCTGATAAGTTAATTTCATGATTAAAAGGAGGGGCTTTTAATATGATTGACCAAGACTGATTATTTACAAACATATGTTTGGTATCCACAGGAAATATTGATTAATGTTATTCTGAAGGCAATATCCATCGCCAAACTTATGCTGAAGTTTGCAGGATCTGCAAGGCCAACTCTTGCTCCTTAAAAAGTGTGCTATCATCAATCAATGGGTTTATGAGATATGTGTGATGGGCAGAGGTATTTGGCATGATACCAAAGCAGCATTAAAAATTCAAACTTCCAGAATGGCTAAAGTCTTCTTTTTTTTTACTGATTTCTCTCTTACACCCACAGGAATCTTGTTTTCCTATTACAATCTTACATGAAGTGATGAACTTCAGAAGAGTGAAAACATTGTGGATATAATCAGCATATTAGATGCTCTACTGCCATTTCCATTTTTCTGATTTATACACTTACATTAGATTTGGTGCAGGGACAGAAATTTTGATCTGCAGAAAAACAATAATGTAAAGCCTGTTCTAGTGAACGTTGGTTTTCTTCTCATATTCTTCTGTTTTATTCTATTAGTATCAAACAAAAATGAAATTTATTTCCGACATGCTCTGAACTGGCTGCTTTGGAAGCAGATAGAAGAAATTTGAAAACCACTCCCATATCTTCGGAAAAAATGAGGTAGTTGATACAAAACATGACTGAATCTATGAATGTGGGGTCACATGATGGAACCCTACTAACCAAACAATGTATATACTGTTATCATCACTTTAGGAAATTTCCCAATGCAAAAGCCTTGAAGTGACAGGTAATGAGATCATAATTTTGTGATTCTAGTGCAGTATTTTGTCATGTGGGAACAGATTTTCACAAAAGCCTTCCCTTTCAGCAGTAGATTCTTTGACATCTCTGACTACACAGGGAGAAAACTGAAAGACTCTCTGGTGTAGAAACTATGCACCTAGACATGGATTAGAAGCAGGTTTTGAAATTAAGACTTGAATCATTAGGATAGAGGATATTACTGGGTTTTTATCCAAACTTGCTTGAATTGATTATATGGGGTGTAGAAGGTAGCCATGTTCTCTAGAATGCCTCTGGAATAAGCATGTGTATATTTGCAGCTATTCCTAAACTATTGTGGTCTACATTCATTGCAAAAAGAAAGTGTAGTGAGTTTGCAGCTGAAGAAAGAATATCACTGCTCTAATTTCACTAGATAAAAATTTCTTGCCAGTAATTAATCATACCTCAGAAAGAGAGATTGCATCTTCGCTATTTCATTTTTCTTCTTGTAGATATTACTTTTCCCATAAGAGGCAATTTTAAAAGATGGGCTGGCCTTGCATAGCTATATAACACATGGTAGTCCCTTTTATGAAAATAAAATTATGGCTTCAGGTGTGTAAATGAAAGGAAATTGCCAAGTTAAATACCAAAATATCTTAAACTTCATAATAATTGCTAAAGCTTTTCTGAATTCCCTTCAGCAAGTGGCCAAGCTGGCACTCTCTTCACTTTACAAAGGGTGCCACTGGTAGTATAAAAACACAGAGAGGTAGAAATTGAGTAATACTTGACTTGCAGGAACACATTTGGAAAATATTTTAGGATTGCAGTTAAGTATAAGTTGCATATGGACCATTTCTAAAGCTTCATAAATGCATGTTATCAATGCAAAAAAAAAGGTGACTTGGATTAACTGAACCATACATTTAAGTTCTTGTGGATATTTAGCTAGACTTCATCTGTAGCACTGGTTCAGGTTGCCATATGTTGATAGACAAATTGCTGGAACTGGTTTTGAGGAAGACAAAGAAGGCAATTAAGAGAGGTAAAAAGCTGGGGCATGGAAAAAAGCAATAGGAGGAAAGGGGACAAGAAAAAGATAAAATGGCAATTACCTCAGGAATGAGAGACTTCCAGGCTATAGGCCTAACCTGATACACTAAGTCAATTAACTGATGTGGCCTGTTCTTTACCCAACATATTATAAGGATTACCACATTAAAGAAATCACATCCTGTTCTCAGTTGCTTATGATCAACTGGGTTTACATTTTAGGAACACAGATTTCCACTGAATATTTGGAAAAATATTTTAAAGGTAAAAATAATCTGACAATAGAATAATGATTCATAATAGCATCATGACAGAGACCATCTACTCTAGATTGCCTGATCAAGCAGGAAATCAGATTATGTGGTTTGTACGGTTTTGTTCAATTCTATAATAACACACAACTGGGTAGGATAAATAGAATTTGAGGTCAAAACTATCTCAAACTGACTTGCTGTACATGCTATATTGAGCAGCTCTGGACATGATTTACAAACTGATGATGCTATAGATCTAGTTGTTGGTATTTTTAAATGGAATTTTAGCTCTTTGTTTTAAGACAAATGGGCATCACAATACAATTTTTACATAGTGTATTATTCAAACCAAAAACCGATTATTGGTTTTCTATAGTAGTCTAGAAGGCCTTGATAACCCTATTTCTGCTATCCCCAAAAAAGAGAGCAAAGGGCTTGACCAAACTCAAATTAAGCCTGGTAAATGGTTTTGTCTGAGTAAGTTATAAATTCTAAAGAAAATACAAATGCTGCAGTGTTACTTATTGGATCTATGGAATGTCACACAGACATAAAGCAATAATTCTGACCTCTAATCAGTTTCAGAGTTCTGTTCAAGATATTTTTTTAAACCTTCTAGCCCCATCTTCTGGGGCTCTCTTTTGAATGGCTAACACATGTGGGGCCCAGAGACCTTTAAAAAATATATGCCAGAGGCTGAAATTTTTCTGTAGAAAATCTCAACATAATTTTAATTTATCTCAGACCCAAAAAATTTTTTCCAATTCAGATTAAATAAAGTATCAATATATTCCTTTTATCCCCACCGTCAGGTTTTCTGTCCTGTATTATATCCTTTTCTATTTTGAAAAGCTCCTTTCATATTTCTCACTTTCAATTGAATACATATGGAGAAAAAAATGCAGGAGAAACAAATAGCCTTGAAATAGTCGATGGAGGCAACTTAACCTTAAACCTCTACAATGAGGAAGAACCACAGAGTTCCAGCTGGAACAGCCACTACAAGCTATTTTTTACCCTCTCTGGGTAATGATGACAGATAGCTGGCCTCAATAAATACTTTTCTCTTCTGTGCTGAGGAGGAAAAAAAAGCCCTTTTTAAATGAGGTCAACTTCAGCTTCCACATCCCACTTGGCCATTTAAATGTCTGTATCCTTGTCCAAAACAAAGTCTGAAGGAGATTCACAGGCCTTCTTCACCTGTTATCTTTATTAATGTTTTGCACTCAAGCCATGAACTTTGCTCTTATGCTGCGTACTGTGTAAACCATATAACTAATAGGATTCAGCCTCTGTCCAGAGAATTTTACAGTCTCTCTCTGAAGCTGAGTTGGGAAAATCTTCTGAACTGGATATGAGTTGACAAGCCAACAGATTAAATATGCAATAAAGGTGATTATGAAAATGAAGTAGTCATGAGATAAGAGGGAGGGCCTCTCAATGAGTCAGCGTCAGTTTAAAAAGGGAGGAGAAGCAGCAGCTAGAGCTGGAAGAAATGATCCTGCTTCCCAGTGGGGAATTTGATGAAACAGGCCTTCATAACTGTTTTTCAACTCTGTAGTATTGTATTCCATAATATTCATTATTCATTATAATGATTAAGGAGGGAAGGAATTGACAGTAGGAAATAAGATATCTCAAAATATAAAGTTTGAGCTTTACGTGTTCTGCTCTAGAAAAGGTACCATTAATTAGTTCATATGCTAAGACAATTCTTTAACCATTGTGTAAATAAATCCTAATAACCAAATAATATTATGATTGTTATTCTGTATTTCATCAAGACTGCACATTAGCATCTCCTCTACCATTTTTGCACTGAAAGGCTGTGATTGTGAAAGTCACTAGGAAAGCTTCCATAGCTGAAGGGACTATGGAACAGGGGTCTTCCCAGTACTTATATAACACTTCAACCAAACCACACTTCTCCTTGTGGGCACTGTATTTTGAGACTCCCCAGATTTCAATCATCTGGGGACTAAGAAGGCCATTTTAAAAACATTAGCGTCCTTCCTTATAAG
Organism: Pseudoxenodon macrops; assembly: GCA_032467955.1. NCBI lineage: Eukaryota > Metazoa > Chordata > Lepidosauria > Squamata > Pseudoxenodontidae > Pseudoxenodon > Pseudoxenodon macrops. The sequence goes on from JANHFT010004861.1 coordinate 32,465, forward strand.
CACTTCAGAGTTGACATAAAGGTATGTTTTGGATCATTGTCTTGCTGAAATATCTAACCACTTTTTGAGTTTCAATTTCTTCACTGACAGTGAGACATTAACTTCTAGAATGTGTTAAATATATTTAAAATTACATTTTAATGTGCATAAACAGTGTCAGAAATGCTGCTGCTATTGCTACTGCTACTACTACTACTACTACTACTACTACTACTACTACTGCTGCTGCTGCTGCTGCTGCTGTTTGTCACGAGCACTGAAGCGTTTCTGGATTGAAAGGATTTAATGGTGACATTACCATTACCTGGGGATGCCTCGTTGGGGGCTCCTTTAATGTCCCCATTAAGTTTCCCACTGAAGAGATACCCCTTTTTCTACTCATGGCCACCTACTCGTGCTGGACAGGCAGGAACTGGTGCGTGTGACAGGAGCTCACCCTGTCCCGAGTCAGCAAGTGGGTCTTGAATGCAAGCTTGTCAATCTCAGTTCAGTGTCCTAACCTTATGAGCCACTGTGCTCTGTAGTCAGAAATGCTTAAATTTAATAAAACTGTTTATTTTTAGTATAGAATTTTTACTGCCTCATGATAAAGAAATAATTTTCTTAATTACCCCTTGATGTCTCTTTAAGTTAAGCCATACTCATAGCGTAAATGAGGATACTTTTTCAGAATGACTTAATCATTCCAGGCATGGTATGACTGAAGCAATGAAGTTCAGTAATTTGAGCAAGAAGACTTTTTTTCTTTTAAAATAAAATATTCAAATTTTAAAAGATCTATTCTTAATCGAACCAATCCAGATTTCCAACTAATATAAGTAAAAACATATTTAACAAGTCCACTTCCTTCTAACCACTTGGGGTACAGCTTTTACTCATTGATGGACATGAGTGTCTTAATCAGTAATATTTAGGTCACAGTTGACACATAACAACAGATTAAGTAAAATAGAACTTCCTTGTTAGAGATTATGCTGGGATGAAAGAAAATATATGGCCTAAAGGCTTCAGTTGGTGGTAGTGGGTAGTGAGAAGAAGACTAGGGCCATTGTTATGGGATATCACAGGAATTGTCATTCTTCCAAACTTATTTAAAAACTATATGTAACTTTTGTGGTATATTTGAGCCATGGAGTTAAATATAATTAAGCATCATCAACAGTTTATATCTTGATCCTTGGCTGAAGAGGAGCTATGATCATGGTTATGTCTTAGTGCCTGCAACTATGAGCATCTGGATGGGTTGTTGCTGTTAGTTAGTTGCGAAGTCATGTCCTACCCATCGTGACCCCATGGACAACATTCCTCCAGACCTTCCTGTCCTTTACTATTCTCTGGAGTCCATTTAAGCTCATGCCTACTACTTCAGTGACTCCATACAGCCACCTCATTCCCTGTTGTCTCCTTCTTCTTTTGCCCTCAATCATTCCCAGCATTAGGCTCTTCTCCAGTGAGTCCAGTGAGTGGGCAAAGTATTTGAGTTTGCTCTTCAGGATCTGGCCTTCTAAAGAGCAGTCAGGATTGATCACCTCTAAGACTGACCGGTTTGATTGTCTTGCAGTCCAAGGGACTCGCAGGAGTCTTTTCCAGCACCATAGTTCAAAGGCCTCAATTCTTAGGTTCTCAGCCTTTCTTATGGTCCAGCTTTCACAGCCATACATTGCAACTGGGAAAACCATAGCCTTGACTATACCACTTTTGTTGGCAGGGTGATGTCTCTGCTTTTTAGTATGTTGTTTATATTTGCCATAGCTTTCCTGCCAAGGAGCAAGCGTCTTTTAATTTCTTGGCTGCAGTCCCTCTCTGCAGTG
>JANHFT010004861.1:56092-73209 GCA_032467955.1 Pseudoxenodon macrops
TTCAGCGTCTTGTAACTTTGAATGGTCACTAAATGAACTGTTGTAAATCGAGGACTGTGTTCTATGCCATGTGGAAAAATATATTCCAGAAAATAATATCAGACAGAAAGATTGTAATGTGACTGAATCTGAACTAGGAGTTATGCTTGGTTGAATTTGTGGTTTCGAAAATACATCAATCTCTTCTACAAATTTGGAATTGAATAAAAAGCTGGTTTTATTAATCAAGTTTCATCATGAAGATCAAAAATACATATGTGTGAATGTATCCATTTTATATTTATATTTTTTATAAATCTGCTATGTATATATTTTTAAAATTTGCATTAAAATTTGAATACATTTTGGTTGTCTAAACATATTTTTGCTTACGAATTTGTCTGAAATACAGTTTTATAAACATTTTTTCTAATAAATATATATATTCCAAAAGCAACATATATTGTAGATTATTTCATTAATACATACTGAACCTTTTTATATATTAATGAAAGAGATGTGCTGCTTACTTTTTATGTTATACTTTGTGCCTATAATAAAAATCAGAATTTGGTACAGGTAATCCTCAAGTTATCAATGTAATGGAGCCTGCCAATTATATTCGTAACAGGGGATTTGTAGGAGTGAATCACATAACTTGAATGTGATCACTGCCTGCTTTCGCCCACGCATTCACTAATCAAATGTGTGGATTGTTAAGTGCACAAGGTATCTCAGAGTGGAGAAGGCCATGGGGAGCTTACTGCTTCTTACCACCCAAGGCCTCCCTGACCCTATGAGATATTTCATGCTCCCTCCCCCCAATTCTATAACAGAATAATACAATAACAGAGTTGGAAGGAACCTAGGTGATCTTCTAGTCCAAGCTGCTACTCAGGCAGGAAACCCTGTACCATTTCAGATAAATAGTTGTCCAAATGGTATTCTGAATAGCCTCCAGTGTTGGAGCATTCCAAACTTCTAGAGGCAAGTTGATCCACTGATTAATTGTTCTAACTATAATTGGCTTGTCCTAAGCATAGTGTTTTTGCAAACAGCAAGGCAATCATAATTACTCAAGAAACTCAAGAAACTATGGCTAAACAGCTTAGCACCAAATGTGAACTCACTTTTTCCAAAACTGTGGATTTAAATATTTCTTACATCCTCCCAAGAAATTAGGATCAAAAAAGGCTCAGGAACTACTTGAAGATGAGACTAATGATGAATGAGATGCATAAATAAAATAGATACATAAATTAAAATCTCAATGCAATAGACATGGAGGTAAGAAAATGGTTATGGGTGAGCAAATACAACAGAAGCTCTGTCATAGTCCTGCCTGCCTGATCTCCTTACGGAGATCTCAACATTCAATGGAGCTGTTTCCTGTCTAACTCTCTGCTGCAATTTCACCTTAAGCAAATGCTTGCCGAGGCCTATAAGCTCCAGTTATGTGCACCCTCCTGAGCTCCGTTCTCGACAAGAATGGAGGCCTAGAGGGATGCACACACCCTTCTGGGACTCTGTTCTTGGCAGCACAGGTGTTTTGCAAAGACGGCAAAAGGCTTTGCAAATGGAGGGAAGGCTTTGGTGCTTCAGGCCTTCCTTCCGTTTACAAAGCCTTTTTCTGCAAATCTCATCTAGGCCTCTGTTTGCAGAGAACAGAGGCCTAATGTACTGTGAGATCACACAAGATCCCATATGGTTGATCTGCACCAGAACAAAACTATGGCCACTTCATCAATTAGTTAGCAGGACTATTATTGTCATAGTATAATCCTTTGTTTAGAAGTGCAGGGTCCCTCCTGTCATGCTTTACATAAGCACAACTGTATATTTTGTTTTTCCGGGTATTAAATCTTTATTACTTAGGAGCATTCACATAGATTCTACTTGGATAGATTACTGTAGTTTCTTTTTTCCAGGTAAAAAGGAAATTTTAAATACCGATGATCTGCCTACTATAGTACATAGCAATTAAAGCTGATATATAAATCTATACTCCAGGATTTATATCCAGGTTTTTAGTCTTATGTTTTTCTGAGTCAGTGGATAGATGGCCATTGTCTACAAGAACACGAGAAACAGTTTGATTATGTATAATGTTTCTTAGAAGCCCATAACAGCTGAATTCTGACCAGTTCCTTCATTCCTAAAGCCTTCTTATCAGTACTGTTTAGCATAAAATGTAAGTAGAAAGAATGTTTGATCTTTCTTTTTTGTATAAGTTAAATTTGGAAGAAATTTTCCAAACAGTTCAAGAAGAGTCACATGTCATCCTAGGCAGTGATTACTGCTTAAAATTAAGAATGATGTCCCTTTTAAATGGTTCCATGATCAACTGTTCTCAGATACAGTCAGCTGAAGTAGCTGCAGGGTTATTTGTGAGTGAAATATGCATCTGTTCAAGCCTGTGAGAAGCCACCCATGAGTATGGGCATCCATGGAAGGGCAGGGGGATGTGAAATGGCAAACCCTACAAATACATTTTTTATGAGACATGAGTACATAATTGCAACATTTACATGATTTATCATCAAGATATGTATTACTTTGATATCACTGGGATGTGCTGTCCATGAGTACTACTTTCTGCTTAAGAGGCCTACATAATTTAGATAGTTCCCTTGAGTCGGACTTGTTTACAGCATAAAGCACTTTCCCATTTCCATAAGCTGCAATGATTTTGGTTCTAAAATTAGAATAAATATACTATATGTTTTGTTGTGCCAGTATGGAAGTTATCTTGCTTCTAATAAAATTAATTTGAAGAGTTTAAAAAAGCAAATATTCTACATTTTGTCTTAATGGAAACAGCTGTAAAAATCAAGTTTGGATTCAAATCTCACAATTCCCTAGGCAATTTCCTAAATTCAAGGAAATCATTTCAAAGAAGAAAATACTTTTCACAAAGTATTAAAAGTTTAACAGCTCTCCTTGTTTAAAAAGGCTATTATTGCTTTCTCCCGGCAGCAGATATGTACCTTCCCAAATGGTTGAAAAAAGATTGCCTTTGTGACAAGATACCATAAAATACCATCATTTTGTTCTGCTGAGAAAAATAGGCAATTTAAAAAACAATTGTTAAAGGATGATATTTTTCTTTAGAGAAGGGGAAAGAAGAAAGCAAAGGAAATCAGCACAATAAATGTACAAAGAATAAGGTAAAAAGTAGGCAGCAAATCTCTTTTGCCTAAAGTTCAGTCTAGATGTCTCACAATCAGGGCACATACTAGACAACCTAACTAGACTTTTGATAAAGTCTATTAAATTGTTTCTTCTGTTTACAGTTGGATAATTTGAAATAGCTTATTTTTCTTTTTGAAACAACCTAAGGTAGAATCATATAGGATTTGTTCTAAATGTTTTTTAGAAGGACAAAAAGGAAAGAATGAACAGCAAATTAGCCTTGCAATTCCCAGTAATATGATATTTTACTGTATTAAGTTGCTCACAGAAGGATCATATTCCTGAATGCTGACCCTAGATCACTGTAGATGCATTTAGATAAACCATGATTTATCATGCTCAAAATAGACTTCGTTTTCACTTTCCCCAATATCCTAGGTTTGTGCACTCTTGTTTCCTCCTCTTCTCTGGGATAATCATGACAAGGAATTCAGCACTTATATAATTCTAAAATTATGCTGCCTATTAATCTCCTAAAATTTGTCATTATGTTCATTATTATAACATCATTTCTTCTTTTCAGATGCCATAGATCCACCCAGTTATGATATCTCACAGGTAGACTAATTTCAGAATTGTGCAGAACTGTCTTCTGAGATAAAGGAGGAATTCAGGTCTAACCTTCATGTAGTTGGTTCATTCCTCAAGCCCTAGCAGTTTGTTAGGCATAATGTTTATATCTTGCCTATTACTAGTTGTCCATATTGTTATATCCATCAGGAATGGGAATAATTTTAAAATATTATAACATTTTGAGAAAAATATTTCATTCATCAAAAGGAAGCATTTGCACTTTGTGTTAAGCTGAAACACAAAGTGCAAATTTGTGTTTGCATGATCTTAGCATCTTGAATCCTGCCATTTTGATATATTCAGTAATTGATAGATCAGATGCCCATCTTAAACAGCTCTGGGCAGCTCAGAACAATAAAACAAACATAAAACAGTAAAATAAATAAATGAATACATTCTCACAAATTCAAACTGATTAGACTCCATCTAATCTGTATGTTGATAGAGATATAATTCCAGCATCTGCTATCTTTTTTCTCCTATTTCCCAAGAACTGTCAAAACATAAAAGTTACCATTGATTTTGTATATTCTCAGTTGCTTTAACTGAGCCTAAAATTTTGGCCTGATATTAAAGTTATCTGGGAGAATAACCTCATGCCCAGCCTAATTCTGTAGCAATTCTTCTGCTCTCTTTCTTCAATTTAAAACATAATCACAAAATTCTTCTACCAGCCTGTTTCCAAGAAAAGATATAGATCACGCGTGTCAAACTCAACTGTGTCACGTGACGTATCGTGACATATCATGACTTTTTTGCCTTTGAGGACCCAGGGTGGGTGTGGCCTGTGCGTGACATAGTTTGACAGGCCTGATATAGATGATTCAGAGATTCACAGGCTGGTGCTACACTTGTTTCCTTTCACACATGCCAAAGGAAGTGGTATACAACCTTAATAACCTTCAACGATTCCCAATGATTAGGTGCATTTAAAAAATATATAATTGTGTGCTTTGAATTCAAAATATGTTAAGTTTCTTCAACGATGCTTTCTTCTCATTGCTCCAATACACACACACACACACACACAAACACACACATCTTTTTGCTTCGGGTGATATTCCACCTGTATTCTGTATCATATCTTCATGTATTTTCCAGTCTCCTATTGCTCAACATAATATCTCGTGCTGTGGAACTCTTAATCTTTTTGGGGAAATTCCATTGTTTGCCTATATCTGTTTATGGTCAGACATTCTCCTACACAAACAACAAAAAATTGATTGGGGAAGAAATTATGATGGCCGGTAAACTGAATTCTTTCTGTGTATTAAACTGATTCGAGCTAGGACCCCCACAAAAGGTTGCTTCAATTCGATGCACAGAGAGAACATTTACTGGACATCACAGGACTGTATTTGAAAGTGAAGAAGTGAAAGCTCTTGTCAAGCATTTGGGATTTCAGAGAAATTTTCTAAGAACTAAAACTTTGTCTGCTGGACGGAAGGTATGTTTGTTAGTCAAGAATGTCATGCAAGTTTAATCCATCGTTCCTTCCTTTCTGCTTGCCTACCTCCTCCGGTTCCATTTGTTTTCTGCCACTTCTAGTGAGGCATTAATGTGTCCTGAATGAGAATTCATCAAATTCTTGGAGCAAAAATAGTAGAAACCTCATGGGTCAATTATGTTATTTGTTTTGTCACTGTCAATACAACAGTGATCTCCACAGTTGCACTATAGAAGAACAATGCATTGATCAATAGTATGCTATAGTTTATACAAGGGCCAGAGATATGCAACTCATATGCATGATACAGAGTAGTGGTCAAGGGGGTGGGGATGGGGAAGCACCTTACTGATGGGTCGGTTGTCTCTTCTATTACTTCAGATATTTCTTGGGTAAGACAACCTCTTATATGTGAATAGAATGTATTCAGACCTTTGAATTAACACGCTGAAATTGCAATTAATTCTGACCACCATCATCTACAGATTCTGATAGTAAGAGATTCAGAGTTTCCAAATTTAAAAACGACTGTATAGTATCACTCATATGAAAGGACGGTACACATGTGTAGGTGCCTTTAATAGTACAGACATTCAAAAATGATTTTGGACTAGAGATGATGGGATATAACATAACAGGACCAAGTACACCTACAAATTAAGCTTCATCTGGATTTGTAATAAAAATGATTCTGAACATGGCATTGACTTCCTCTGTATGAAGGAAACCCAACATTTAGCAAATGACACAATCACCTCTTAATATTATGGACGCATCATTGGAGGAAACCACAGTTTGTGAACTGCTCTTGTTGTATGTTTGGGATCTTTGTGATGTGGCAGAACATTCTCAGAAATGGTCACCATACCACAAATGTTTATTCTTCCCCTCTGATTCATTTCCTAGAGAAACAATTGGTCACAGACGCAATCTCTTCCCACGTAAACACTACTCTGTTGAACTAGAAAAAAAGGAAAGGACAGCTGGTAGGAAGTAGTGCTGAGAAGTGGGGGAAATGTAAATGCTTAGCTTTAGAAATGGATGGGAATTGCAAGATGTGGTGAGAATTGGCTTGTAATATGTGTTATACACTGCTTTTTGTAGGCGAAACTCCATATTACATAAGAGGTGGGTGGTTGGAATTTCACTGTTTGATTGTCTTAATTAAATGCAGCTACACTGGGCTGTGAGTTGAGAGAGAGAGCATCACAAAAAGGAGGAATGTTTCAAACTCTATTGAACCTTCCTATCAAGATTCTCCAATGCTCAGTGCGGGGTTTTCCTTTTTTGTTTTTGCTTCACTGAAAAAGAAAACATTCAGCTTCACTGGGGGGAAATAATGCATCGAATATGCACATTTTCATAAATAAAGCAAAGAAGAATTTTGATTGGGGAAATAAGATGAGACAGTTAGGAAGTCTTCCTTTCCTTATTTCTTGCTCAAACAGAACCATTAGCCCTCAATCCCTAAACTAAGAAATTCTGTCATAGTAAGTTCTTGCTTACGCTGTACCCAAATCTTTAATAAAAACATTGGTTCATTAAAGGTTAATTAAAGGAAGAATGGTTGAGACTGATATTAAACAATACCGACTTTGGTTATTCTCTTGCAGATGTTTTGTTACTCCAATAGGAAACATCTTCAGTGTGGGATCAAATAGTAAACTACAGTCTAATCAAGGAGAAAACAATACCCACACCAACACTAACAAGGTAAGCCACTGCATGTAAACAGCGAGCAAACCCCACTCCCTTCTAACAGTGAAGATATTACCTAGTCAAATAATGAAATGTCTGTAAGAAAACTACCAACCTCAAGGAACAATAAGGACTCCACAGTTCAACCTGAGCTACCTATATTCTCCTCTATTAAACAATATGCCCACATATTTTTCCCAATTTATATCTTATGTATCATTCTTCTGAGACTGCACTTCTATAGTAAGCTAAGAGTTGACATGAGACTTACTTCTAAGTTTATTTCCTCTCTCTGTTAATCTATACGCAACTGTTTGCATTCTTTGGTTCTCTCTAAAATGAAAGATATAACAAAATTGGATACCAGTAAAGGACTGAAGCATGTTTTGGCAAATCAAGAAATAAGATGAAGTAATGAATGAACATTAATAGAGGCAATAAAGCTATACATCCCTTCAGAAGAAAATCAGAAATATTATTTCAGAGAATATAGAAGGGTGAGCATAGCATCTAACTACAAATCTTTAAAACATTCAAATCTCTTTCCAGTAAGGTGTCGTGAGTGGCAACAAAATACACAGCTGCTTGAAAGATTTGCAGGAAAATATTGTGTTCCTGTCCCCAGGCACTCTGAAATATTTCTTTGGAATGGAATTTAATACACTGCACAACTGTTTCAGAGGATCCAACAAAATCTAGTTTCTTGATTAGCTATAACACAGTGAAACATATAAACAAGTGCTGCCTGATTTTTGAAACTCCTCCTTTGTGATATCAAGAAGCATAATATATCACCTTTGTTTTCAGATATGATCAGTGGTTTAATAAATTGCTCTAAATGATCAACGTATGACTTGATCATAGTAGGATATAGATTCTATGGATCATAGATCAGTCATTCTGAAGCAATACTGGTAGTCCTCACTTACCAACCACAGTTAAGGCCTGCTGAAGAAGCTTCTTGGATTAGAAGCAAAACGTCTTCAAGGAAAAATAAGGAAGTCCAGTTGCCTCCTGAAAAAGCACATTTGGGACAACCATGACCTGGATGACTGAGAATCTCCATAGACAAACTCTTTTGAATGATTACTAAATATGGTAGTTGGTAAGGCAGGACTACTTCTATATTAACACTATCAAATCATCTACTGTATATGCAGAACAGAAACTGAAAACATAGGTTACACATTGAATAACCTATCAAATCTTCTAATCTACTCTTTTAAATTTCAAATGACTTATCTATAGTATTCCTGCTATTCATGGCATTTCAATGGGACAGGCTCATGATTTCCCCCCAGAGAAATAGCACTTCCTAATAACTCTTCCAATTATATGAAACATGCTTAATCCTCAGTTTGAGAACTTTTGTGATTGTTTCTGTTCAATTTTCTGTAATATTTTTTCACTTTCTATTAAAATTTCAAATGACAACACAACACAGATAATCCAAAGAGAAACCATGTAACTACATGAATAAATGAACAAAGTATTTGTCCCTTAATTGACTGCTAGCTATATAACATGGCATGTGCAACTAACACCATATTTTTCCACCACTTCATTGCTTTATGGATTGATTGATTGATTGAACAAGTTACTAAAAAAAAACAGCATCCGAGTCAAAAGCCACATAATTTCCTGAATCCTGAACCAGGTAGACCTATTCCAATGGCCAACTATATTGCCAATATTTTCAGAATTTCCAGAATTGTCTATAGACATATGCAAAAGATGAGTCTTGGCTGCACCTTGGGAATCTTCAAAAGAGAAAAATGTCATTCTTGTTAAACTTGCTATTTTTTTTATATCACCAGAACTTTGATAATTGTTTCTGGATAGCATCTACACTCTTTTCTAATGCACTGGAGAAAGCAACTGGCATGTGTACATATATATTATACATATATTTTTTAGCTACTTCACTCTCAGGAAAAAAATAAAGCTCTTTGTACTTATGCCACAGTACAAAAATACATCTGAAAAAAGTAGTTTACTGTTTTATTACTGAAGCTTGTGGATTGGATCAACAATCGTTGATTGGAACTGAGAAAGATTTTAAACTTTTCTTTCCATATTTTTCACTTTTTAGGTAGTCAATTTGTGTAGTGGTTAAAGGCACTAGGTTAGGAGTAGGGAAATATGGTTCTAGTCCTCCCTCATGTGCAAAGCTAACTGGTTGACTTTGGGCCAGTTACTTTTTTTAATTGTAGGAACTCCTCAGCCAGAGTTGATGGAGAGAACCTGCACAACAACCTACTACCTTTTTCACTGCAAATCCCATCATAAACTATTCTAAAGTCCAAGCACATGTTCTCCAAAAGTATACATGATTCTTTTTCCATAACCCTTTCTCCATCCCTATCCTGCTACAGTACATAAGGAACCACATGTAGTTGAATTATATTTTTTCCTTGGATATTTATTCTGGCATAGTAGAATAAGTAGAATAAGATTTGAAAATAAAATACTTTTGAGGGATAAGTAGTGCTGCTAATGTGAGAACTTAAACAGTTTTGATAATAAAATATTGTTTGGATTAAGGGAAGTGTTTGAATGCAGCACTTAGGAAGGGTTTTTAAATGACATACTGTTCTACAAAGAAAGGAGAAAATCTTACCTGGAGCATTTAAAAAGATATGAAAATGAAGAAAAACCTTTTCTAGATAAAAAAAGAGGTGGGGGCTGAATTGAGCCAGTAAGCATTTTTCAATAGTAAAACCCTATTTGAGATAAGAAGTGAACTTGACTGAAGTACTGAAGCTGTTTTGGGAAATAACATACAGTTCTGTAAATTAAGGGCCTTATTTAAGAGCGTATACTTCTCAATAACTAGTTCAAGAGCATACCGCACATTTTGGTGCAGATAGTACTTGTAGGCACCTTGTAGAGAGTACTATTAGACTTTTGGCCATTCTCATTCCCCTAATGACTCCATCCAATATATAATAAGGGAGCTTCTTGCCATATACATATCTACAGGGACATGCTCTTTGGTGTGCCATCCCTCTCAGATGCATTCTAAGCTTGCAGAATGGTCTGAACATATAACCTCTACCCTGATAGCATTCACTCTCTTTGGCAACCACTATCCAGGTTTGAGGCAGAGGTCTCCATGTTGGGTGTGTTTGCAGGAGACACAGGCCCACAAATCAGCAAAGTATTAATAGATATAGTTAGATAACTCTATCTATCTAGCACTGATGATGTTAACTAGTTTGGGTAATGAAATGTCTGCAAGAAAACAAGCAAGCTCAGAGAGCACCAAGGACCCCTCATCTCAACCCTGAGCTATAAATATTCACCTTTATTTGATAACTCTGCCTGTGTAGTTCGTTTCTAGTTCAAGCTCAGAAAATCTTACTTTCATTGGTAAGTGTCTCACCTAAAGTTTCCAGATGTCTGGCAAAAGGAGGACATGTCTTCCAGTTTGTCATCATGTTCTTTGTCCAGCAGGCATAGACTTAATATCAAATATTGTCCTGCTTTTGGGTGTAGCCTTTTTTAACAACTATTTCACAACAGTAGTCAATCATAGTTCATGTATTGTGACCTTGTAAATTGCCTGCTACTTTCTTTTCCTCGTCTGCTGACAGACTGAAAACCTAAATTTACATTATTTCGTGTATTTCCTGATCCCAACAACTAACTCCAATCCAGGATCTTCACATCTATGATCAGTATAGTATGTAGAATACATGACACATCATACATTGCTATGGTAATGTTTGAAAAGTGTGTTATCATTGATTCAGTATTATCACAAATAGGTGTTCTTGAAAATAAGGATTTGGAAAAAAACTTGTAATGGAAAAACCAGTCTTTTTGGGACAGCCATGGAATAAGCCTTGCTACAAAGCTCAAAGTCTACCGAGCAGTAGTGCCAACTACCTGATGTATGCCAGTGAGACTTGAACTGTATACAGGAGGCATGCTAGGCAATTGAACCACTTCTACATAACCTGCCTCTGCAGACTTCTGAGGATCCAGTGGCAGGACAAGTTGCCAGACACAGAAGTCCTCTCTAGAGCAGGCCTGCCATCCCGATGATTACACCCCGATGATTAAAGCCCAGACACACTGGACAGGCCATGTTGCAAGGATGCCAGACCACCACATCCCCAAACAGTTCCTCTATGATGAGCTGTCTCAAGGAAAGCGATTGCACGGGGGCAAAGGAAGCAATACAAAGACACACTGGAAGCCTCTCTCAAGTCCCTGGATATTGACACTGCCTCCTGTGAAACCCTAGCACAAGATCGATCTACATGGTGCACATTGATCCACCAAGGCTGCCAGACATTTGAAAACAGAAGGAAAACCATAGCATAAGAGAAGTGAGCACTCCGCAAAGCCAGAGCTGCAAATGCTGCACCACTATTGGAATGTGGTAGAACATTCTGTGCCTGTATAGGCCTTACCAGCCACCTGTTGACACACCATAGACAGAGCACAACCCATTAGATGTCAAGGTCGTCTTCGAAAACAATGCATGAACATCATCATCGTCTTGAAAATGCAGATTTGGAAAAAAATGGTAATGGAAAAAACAGTCTTTTTGGTGCTGGAAAAGTAATATAATATAAGTATAGGACATTTACTTTTGCCATTTTGTGCTACAACTGTTGTCATGAACACCAATAGTTGATGTGATTAAACTGTTAAGGAGTCCTCCCCCCTTCCTTTCCAATTGTCTATGTCTTCCTTTGTATGTTAAGATATCTGGTAATCCTAGTGTGAACTATTACCTGTTACTTGAACTTTTTAAGTGGGAGATGCTAAAAATTGGACCTGGCACTGAACCTCTTCCAATTGTTAGCCAAATCTGAGGATGGGCATCAGTTGTCATTTGTTGCAACCTAGGTATTGTTTACTGGGCTGTTGTTGGTCATGGAATGGGATCGGCAACATATGGAAGCAAACTGTCCCACTCCACTGAGGTCACTTCAAACTTTGGCTATTCCTTTCTATCTATGCTATAGGCAGCTGTTAACTCTCAATAGCAGCAGATTAGTATTAACAGTACTAACTAAGCTTGCTCCAGAACCAAAGTGACCGATTCCTGAAGCTGGCACTGCCTCAAGGTCAATATGTACTAACGACTTTTTTAAGTTTATATAAAATTGACTTCAGGGTAGAAGGGAGAAGAACTCAAGCTGTTTTGTAGAGAAGGGAAAATAGCATGGAAAATAGTTTTCTTCCTGATGTACTACAAGCACAATGAAGGGTTTTCTTTCCATGTTCTTATGGTAAGAATACTTTGGTTCTCCTTGTTAACTTTCACTTAAAAGAAATGGTGACTGTTGGGGCTGGCAGGGTTTGATCAGAAATTCTTCTCTGACTGGGATTTTAGTTTTTGAAAACTGCAAGGGACTCATAATGCTCATCTCTTCTTGGATCCAGAAGTGGCAAACATTGCCCAGATTTCTGCTAATCACTTCAATTTCTGTAGTGAGAATTTTCATGTATTTGCTACGGTTTCTACAGCTTAGCAGAGGATTAGGGTATCCTGAATATAGAGGCATACAGATTTGTTCACTTCAGACAGGACCATGGATAATTTTGCTGGTTTTCCTCAGTCCTGCATGGATTGAAAATATGTCATCAAAAACACCCACTCTAATCCTATATCATTTTCACATTGGTTGGGAGGATTGGTTTTTCATGAACTAGGCATTTTGGGAATAAATTTTCTGGTGATCTTTTCTTGCAAAGCTCATAAAAGTCTTCCAAGAGGTCTTGGGAGAGGCAGTTTTGTATAGTGGTTAAGGTACTGAAACCAGGAGACAGCTAGTTCTAGTTCCATCTTAAACATGAAGACAGGTGGGTGTCCTTGGCCTGTTGCTCTCTATCTCTCAGCTCTAGAAGCAGGCAAGGGCAAATCACTTTGGAAAATCTTACTGCAGGACTAACCCAGGGAGTCACCAAGAGTCAACACTGACTTGAAGCCACACAGAAGCAAGGGGTTTTAGAAATTCAAATAACTATTATCCAATTGAAAATATTAGGTAAATTAATTAACAACCAACAGGACTTTGATAGATATTTTAAAGCGCTGATGTATTCATGCCATTCAACCCAAGCCCCCAAAGAAGCATTCAATTTGCAGCTTCAAAATATGTACAGATTTTTTAAAAAACGTTTCATTTGCATCCATCTGTGGTTTAGCATTCCAGCAACCTCTATCTAGGCGGACACTAAGTCTGCTTTCCAAAAAGTGCTCTTATTACCAAAGCATTCTGAATGCAAAATGCTTCCTTTATTCTCTGCTCAGTGGAGCTTCCTGTACAGTACAATGAAGTAGAATTGCTGGCAAAAGAAAGCTGGTGTTTCATGTCCAGTCCTGTGCCTAGTTTCCTTGCTGTCACACGCGCATAACTTGCCACATCTCACTGCATTTCATTAACTGTGTTCCTGGAACTAGAAACAGTTAAGCTTCAGGAACACACTCCTTGGTGTTTCTTTGATGTAATCTATTTATTTACGGCATCTGTTCAAGCACTCTTTGAAAACTCAGTTTCAGAACACAATTCTGCTCCCATACAAAATTCTTGGATGACATAGCAAATAACATTGGACTGTTCCGGTAGGTCACAGACAAAAGAATAAAAACAGCTGTCAATTTCTTATTATCTTCCTGTTGCTCTACATTCTCTTTGAAGACTGGCTATGCATGGTTAACATGAATAAAACCTTTTCCAATGTTTTAGATTGTTTACACTGATTGTAAGAGAAAAAATGTATGATAAATATTTTGGAGTATATACATCCTTGTCATGCTCTTACCTTTTCAGGTAAGCACTTATTATATTGTTATACAGAACTTAGAAAAGGAGTAAGAAACAATAAATTAAGGAAAGGTAGCAATAGCAATAGCACTTATATACCGATCTTTATATCACTCTCTAAGCAGTTTACAGTGTCAGCATATTGGCCCCAACAATCTGGGTTCTCATTTTACTGACCTCAGAAGGATGGAAGGTTGAGTCAACATTGAGCCAGTGAGATTCAAACTGCTGAACTGTTGGCAGTCGGCAATCAGCAGAATTATCTTGCAATACTACATTCTAACCACTGCGAACTATGCCAAGATGAAAGGAAATAAACGAAGCAGACCAACACTATTCACTATTCACTTCTCCATACCTTTCCCTGTTTTGAAATCTTAGATCACTTTTCTTCCACTACATCCATACATTGCTCTTTGTTCTTTAAACTTTTCATTCTACTTTTTTGAGAATCTCATCAAATCCATCCAGCCATGACTTTCTTAGTCTTCCCCTTCCTTTAGACCCCTTCTGTCTTCCTCAAATATTTTCTAATGATTCAATCCTCCATTGTTCTCTTCAGGTATTTGGCTACACACTTTTATTTTCTACCCACATTCATTTAGCAATCATTCATTCTTGACCCCATCTCTTCTTGTTTTAAAACATATGTACCCCTTTTCCACTTCATCTTATTTTCATGTTTCTCCTGAATTCTCAGCTCCCATATAACAAAGTGGGTACTAGGAACTTGACAATTTTTACTTCTTTAGATATAAATATTCAATCATTCTTACAATTTGCCATTTTGGTTCTCAACCAATTATATATGGTTAGTCCTACGCAGTGGTGGGATTCAAATAATTTAACAATCGGTTCTTTTCCCTAATGATTTCTTCCAACAACCAGTTTGCCAAACTGTTCAGAAAGTTAACAACCGGTTCTGCCAAAGTGGTGCTAACTGGCTGAATCCCATCACTGGTCCTATAGATTAAAAGAAAATATTCTGCTGTGCACTTCATCTGTGGACATGGAAGTAGCTTTACAGTCCCAGTCTAGAACAAAGTCTACTGTATAAAGTCTAGCACAGGAGGGTCAGTGGAAGTCCACTGCTGTATGGTAACTGGATGTATTAGAGCCAAGGTGACGCAGTGGTTAGACTGCTGACTGCTGGCTGCCTGCAATTTGGCAGTTCAGATCTCACCAGGTTCAAGGTTGACTCAGCTTTCCATCCTTCCAAGGTCAGTAAAATGAGGACCCAAATTGTTGGGGGAAATATGCTGACTCAGTAAACTGCTTAGAGAGGGCTGTAAAGCACTATGAAGTGGTATATAAGTCTAAGTGCTATTGCTATTGCTATTATTCTGTGATGCACTCATGATTTTCTTTGGCAATGCCAGTGGGCACTTCATAGCACAGGTCTTGCTAGCAGGTTCAGTCAGCTGCTGCATCTTCTAGTTTCCTTGGGCAGAAGTCTCAGTGGTGGGGGATTTCTTCCACAGCATCTTTGTAATCCTTGTGTGGTTGACCTCAAGGTCTCTTTCCAGATTCTAGGAAAATCTATAGGTACCTTTAGAGCAACTGGTGAAGCATATGGTGGTCATCCATTATTTTGACATGTCCTATCCATGTCATCTGATCTCTGATTATCAGGAACTCAATGCTGGTGGCTTTGCACAATCCAACATTTAATTAGTTTTTTTCTCTGAAGATGTAAGACTTTATATTTCTTCCTGTTAAATTTCACCCTTTTAATCATAAGTTATTTTCAAGACTGCAGATATTTTTAAATCTTTTTTTTCTCTAAAATATTAGCCATACTTTCTGACATCTGCACATTTGATCATCATACCTGCACACCTTTATCCTGGTGGCTAATAAAAATGCTGAACAGTGTAGGACCCTGTACAAAGCCTTGAGGCATTCCACCTGATGTGCTACTCTCCAATCTGATGTGGAGCTATTTACAAGCATGCTTTAAATGCAGCCAATTATGAATCCATGTAATGGTTGTGTCATCTAGCATATTTTACCATGTTATTAATGAAGAGATCACAAGAGGCTTGTAAAATGCTTTGCTGAGGTCAAAGCACACTTTGTCCATGGCATTTCCCTAATCCCATAAATTAATACTTCTGTCCAAAAAAGATCAGGTTAGTCTGGCATAAGTTGTTTATGACAAACTTACACTAATGCTTGTTAACTGTTGCATACCTATCTAAATACTCATAGACATCTGTTTAATAATGGACTTTGGCCAATGTAAATGTCCATTTGATGCATAGTAACTTCCTGGGGCTTCGTCTTCTTGTTTTTACCACTTTTACCACTCAGAATCACTTGATGAGATGAGAGCAATACAAACTGAATAAAAAATAGATAAACAAATAGATTAATTTCACTTTTTAGATGTGACATGATAATACACTTGTCACAATACATAACTATTGTCACCTCCTATCATTTTGCCTTCTTGCAGCAGATCTATATCCTCTTTACATTTTCTTTTGTTTTTAATATGCATTTTTTGTTGCGTGTGTTTGGGGTGTTTCTTGCAAGTCTCAATTCATTCTGAAGTGTAGCTTTTATGATAATGGTCCTTATAGTTTCCTATGGCTCCCTTGCATCTTTTGTATATTCTCTCCTTCCATATTTTATACATGTCTTTTTTTCCTCAGCATTTTAGTAAGCTGTAAAATTTAGAAAGCTGATTGAATCGGAGACACTCAATGTGCAATTCAGATGTATTTTCTCTGAAGTAGACAGCTTCCAGATCCTTGAATATAGGATCTGAAAAGAAAACATCCAAGTAAAATAAATTAGACTTCTTACAAAATTTATCAGAATTTCTGAAGGTTTTTTCCCCACAACTCAAGAAAATTTTATGTACTGTACCTGGACCCTGAGAAGTATATTTGTGATGGTTATGCTAATATGAGGCAATTCTTTACAACTGAAAATATGCATTTCTTTTGTAAAATGAAGGACCATTTTAGTATTATAATGGTATATATTGTTAGTCTGCATAACCATTCAAGCCTCAAGGTACATCATTTAGATTATAAATGCAGAAGGTCATTGGAAATTTCTACTAGCAATCATGTAAGTGCCATTTTTGATTTCATATTTGTTGCAAACAATGTACCTACTAAGATATATTACCTACTAAGAACTGGAGGTATGAAATACAGGGAGCTGAAAACAAGAACGCTGCACATTTGAAGATAAATTGTGAATATGTTGCAGTTGTTTTAATCTCCATGCAGCACCCTTTTTTCTTTTCTTTTTATAAGCTTGTAGCTCAGGGGCTAAGATGCTGAGCTTGTCGATCGAAAGGTTGGCAGTTCAGCGGTTCAAATCCCTAGTGCTGCGTAATGGGGTGAGCTCCTGTTACTTGTCCCAGCTTCTGCCAACCTAGCAGTTCGAAAGCACATAAAAAATGCAAGTAGAAAAATAGGGAC
>JANHFT010004861.1:73309-87240 GCA_032467955.1 Pseudoxenodon macrops
CAGCTTCTGCCAACCTAGCAGTTCGAAAGCACATAAAAAATGCAAGTAGAAAAATAGGGACCACCTTTGGTGGGAAGATAACAGCGTTCAGTGCACCTTTGGCATTTAGTCATGCTGGCCACATGACCACAGAGACATCTTCAGACAGCGCTGGCTCTTCGGCTTTGAAATGGAGATGAGGACCACCCCCTAGAGTCGGGAACGACTAGCTCATATGTACGAGGGGAACCTTTAACTTTACCTTAATCTCTTTTCTCCAGGTGGACTTGGAGTGACTGAATGGAGCTGAGAATTTAATGGCTGGATAGCCTTCCTGACACCTACATGGAGTTCACAGCAGATATTTTCTCTTTGTACCCTGATAGAGAACCATCTGTCACTTCCTAGGATTGAACCCCAAGCCAACCTTCTGATTGGGAGGCAAACATCTTTACTTCTAAGCCACCCCACCAGTCTATACAGCACCCATACAAATTATTTAAATAAATAAAGATTTTTTTCTTCTGCCATCCATATGATTTATTACAATTTTCTGTACAAGGACATCAAATATTATCCTATTGGTGATGTTGATATATTAATGTGGGAAAAAACATTTGCAGACTCCTAGGTTTAACTTCATTAATTAGAATTAGGATGAACAGCATTATGCAAGTGGTGATTTATTAAGGATATAATAAGTTGTAGGGTGAATATGAGTATCTCATTCATTAACCTCAAAGTGCAATAAAATGCAATATACATAATTCAAATCTGCACAGTGCTCTTAATAATAGTAGAAAATAGATTGTAAAGACAAACAGCGTGATATGTATGTATGTATCAAAGTATGTATCAAAGGGATTTGTCTTATCAAAATAAAATATGAGACTTGAAACATAGTAACTATTTAGCAGGAAATGGAAACATATTTACATATACTGGTACCATGTTGCATCAAAAAGCATAATGTGTCTCATTTTACAGAAAGGTTGCATATTGTATTTTTATGTACACTGAGAGCACATGCACCAAAGCAAATTCCTTGTGTGTCCAATCACACTTGGCCAATAAAGAATTCTATTCTATTCTATGTCTTTTATGTGTGAATTTCTCCTTCCCATACACAAAACTGCTTTTCTAAATTACAGCAATCCATTTTACTACATCCTTCACGAAATCAATGTATGTTTGCATCAGTATCATGAACCAAATATTTGAGTCAAATGGACTGACAAATGTAGAGCAATCAAGATACTGAACTACTTTGAATTCCCTAGAGTTTGATTACAGCCTGGTTCTTCTATGGATTATCTCTATCCAGGTGATTTCCAGGGGGTATCTAATCCTTTAGGAGATATCAAAAGTGACAGAACATGGTTTTGGCTACATCAGATTTATTTCTTGCCTAGCCTTTTTTCCCCACTTAAACATACAACAAAATATTAGATCCTTCAGTTCTGATGTAGTTGTGTGATATTTGTGAGTATCAGAGGATTAGGATTAATTACAGATGTTTCCTGTTGTGACAGGTGGATAGCAGTAATATTCATTTATTCATCGGATATTGGATAATATCTCAGAGAAGCACTTTTGTCTTTGCTGAATATAGAGGTATGAAGGGAACCGCAAACCATGGAAGGTAGGCTATGAACTGGATGGGGCCTAGCAAAATCTGCCTCCTAATACTGTATATTTAAAAGCTTCATATAAGTTAAGTAACATTCTTTGCAATCGTTTTCCAATGGAAAAAGAGGTGCAACTAAGATATTGTTTAGAAGTCATGGAGGAATTCAATAACAGAACTTTTGAGATTTGGTTGAGATACTCCGTTGTGTATGAATAGCCTTAAGCTTTGTTAAGAGCATCACTTATAGCTTTACAGCTTCTGCATTGCTGAAATTCATGACTTCCCAAAATAAATAATGGTCATACCCTTCTTTCTTCTAGACCAATTTAGTCAAATAAAGACAAAGGTCTTTGGGCACCACCTGTAAGATTCAAGAAAGCCATTGTGGTTTTAGTACATTCATTCTCCCATGTATTTCATATTCACAGGTAGAACCAATGCTGACACCAACTGAATGCTTCATCATGCATGATGCGAAGAGACATGATGCAGTTCAGTTGAACTAAAGCTGAACAGAACTGGTTGTATAGCCTGACCGGATGGGAGATTGCCATGGATAGATGATTTTGCAATGTGTACGGAATATATACTTTTTAAAAGTTTCCTTTTGTAACTCTGTCATGGCATTCCATTTTGGTGTTTATTTGTGAGTGTTTTGTAACAACAAGGAATTCCTGCTCCTTATGGATTGATGAGAAACTGGCATTGGACCTACATTCCTTTCAGTATCACATCAGACTGTTGCTGTGGTTATACTTGTGATGCCACAAACAAAGGATTAAGAGAATAACATAGTATTCCCTCCCTGTTGAACAAAGGTTCTGCCTCCTAATAGTATATCAAGATGGACAACTGGCCTGATTCTTGTAAAAATAACTTTCGGTGATTGGCAATTCTATTATCTTTTAGTTCTGATTAATTCTGCCTTATCCAAAATGGCCAGTGTGATTTTGTGAAATGCTGTTTTCAGATTCCTATTATTTTAGGGGCATTCGTAGATTTGTAATGTTAAAATAAAGGGGCAGTACTAGATGGTAAAAATAGATTAGAATATTCAGATATATGAGGGATCTACATTGTCATACATATGCTAATGAAAACTTCAAGGGGAAACACACACGCCTAGGTTGTGGTGACAGCAATAGACAGGAGAATCTGTTTTATATAACAATCACATACATTAATTCTATTGGAAACACAATCACTTAACTAAACTGGACTTGTTTCAAAGTTTACAGTCATTTTCTTAATTTATGCAGAATGTTAATGTACATTGACTAAGAGTGCATGACTTCTAGCATGTCAGAGTTAACTTCCTATATTGCAGATTATCGGGTGTAAATCACCCAGGGGCCAAACATGGCAAGTTTATCTCATCTGTTAATATTAATAACTGCATTGGCCACATATGTACCAAAGCTCAGCAAAGAACATGCTTGACCTAGTTTGGATATGCCACTGGTACAAAAGACTACAGCAATAAGTCACTGCTTTGGTATAAAACAGGAGTACATTATTAATACTTTTGTAGACAGAGAGCAACCCCTGGCCTTTCTATGACATGTCAGGATTCACACTTACATTCAGGGTCAATCTGGATAACATTAGAAATTTTCAATATGTTAAAAATTACACTAATTGAATATGACTCATAACATAGCAGGAAAAGACACAGGGGTTTTTCTCCCTTATCCCCATTCACTGTGCTACAAGAAATACAAAGCTGGGAGTTCTGTTTTGATGTTTCCGTCAGCAATTTATCAGCCTCCTTGTTTTCTTCAAGGATAACCTACATAAACTAAATTCCAGTAATCTGAATAAGATCATATTAAGGGTTACTACTGTGGAAAAGCTATTGCTGTATAATTGTAACTGGCCAACCAGCTGACAAAAGTGATAAAAAGCACTCCAAGACATAAGGCTTCCAATGTCAAGATGAACATAGTTCCAAGGTACATGCTGACCCCTTCAAGTTGATCCAAGTAGACAACCAAAACTGAGTATCTTGGGGTATTTGAGCCTTCTGATGACAAAGTTATTCCACTACTGATCCTGAATGACATAGCACAGCCCCAGACAGACCCAATGCACAATCTAGGGGTCCCCTAGGACTCATGGCTCCAACTAGAAGAGCAGATGTTTAGCTGTGGGCCGGAGGATCTTTGCACACCTTGTAGTTATGTGCCAGTTGCATTCTTCCCTGAATTGGGAGGCTTTGCTCACAGTCATTCATGCACTCATAACTTGTCTGTAATTATTGCCAGGCAGTCTATATGGGGCTGCCTTGAAGCATATTCAGAAGTTTCAACAGAATGTAGCTGTATGAGTAGTAAATGGTGTTGGATATTAAAGTTACATAATACTATTGTTACATGAGCTGCATTGGCTGCCAGTGTACTTCTGGGTGTCATTCAAAGTACTGGTTTTCACCTTTAAAGGTCTTCATGGCTTGGGGATGGGTTACCTAAGGGACCATATTCTACCAGTTGTTTCTACCCATTCAATACAAAGTTGAGCATCTTATGGGTCCTGTCATCCAAGGAATGTCAGGAATGAGGACCACATGATGTGACATCTCTGCCATAGCTCTTGCCCTCTGGAACATTCTCTCTTTAGAGATTAGAATGGCCCTGACCATGTTGACCTTCCAACCTGGTTATGTGCCCAGGCCAGGGGTGGGTTCTAACTTACCTCGCCCCCGGTTCACTGCCTCCCACGCTGCATGGGCGCACCTCCTGTGTCGTGTGGGCGCATATCATGCGCACGCACAGTAGAAAAAAGGCCCGAAAAATTCCAAAAAAAGGCCAAAGATGGCAATGCATGCACAGTGCCAGAAACTCAGCTTCTGCGCATGCACAGAAGAAGAAATAAATCCAGAAAAAATTAAAAAATATGTTTCCCCCCCAAAAAAATTAAAAAAAAAGATGGTGGTGCCCTAGGAGCTGAACCGGCTCTGTGATGTCACCAGCAGTCTACTACCTACTCGGTAGAACCAGTCCGAACTGGTAGGAACCCACCTCTGGCCCAGGCCTAGAACCACGAGTGTGTGATGGGCCCTATTTCTTAGCTATATTAATATCCAGGGTGATACTCAATAAATACATATTTATTTTGTGTTGTTTTGTTTTTATGATGTACCTCACCCAGAGTCATTTTTTAATATGTGATTCTATAGAAATAAAATCTCTCTCTTTTCTCTCCATCTCTTCCTTCGTTGGTTGGATTTTTATTCTGTCTTTTGTACGGTAGCTCACACGTTCTTCTTCTATTTCTTCCCACAATAACAACCCTATGAGGATGGGATGATAAAGGGTGCTTGGTCCTAAATAACCTGTGGCTGACTGTGGACTAGAAGCTGGATTTCATCGTTTCTAGTTTACCAGCTTAATTGACACACCACAATGTCATGATTCATTCTATTCCTTAACCATGGATTCATCTATCCATTGGCTGTCCATCCTCCCTGAGTTTAGTTTTAAAGTTTATTATCCTTTATCTTATTCCTTATGACATGTAGTAGATAAATCTGTATGGTCGCAGCTGACTCTGATGACAGGAAGACATCCTCAAACTCATGGTAAGTACACAGAAACAAAAATTGTGCAACCCTCCCCAATTTAATAGTCACAGAACTGAACCCAGTTCCACAATGCTTTTTTCCGAAACCTGCCTTGTAGATAAGAATAGAATCACTGTACATCTATGCATGAAATTCCCACCCCACTGTCAGTTCAGTTAGGTGTAAACTGCATCAGAAGGATCAGCATATATTCTTTCATCTTTCTTGGAACGTGTCCTCTGTCACGTTTCTCAACCAATATCTAGTTATAATTCCAAAATTTGTGTCCCAAATACAATAAGTTGCCAGTTTCAATGTCGCAGGTTTCTTAAACACCCTGTACCAATCAGTCATCTGACAAACCCTCTGTAATATCAAAACAGAGACCATGAGTTAAAAGATTTTCAGCTGGATAAATTGGAATATTGTGAAGTATATACTGTATCAGGCAATTTGGTATTACTGATGGGTCAGTAATGTTACATTCATGTTACCAATTATTTTACATGCAAGGCTAATAAAAGTTCACTATAGTAGAAGAACCAATGTGAGATAATGATATTTCAGCATTATTTAATAAAAAATCTAGGATATATCTTGTAATTAAAAACACTGCAGCTCAGGCAAAGGAGAATGTAAGATTAGATGGAAAGTCCAGAAATACTCATGGCCTGCTAATGTAAAGAAGATAAGAAGACTCCAGGTGATTAAGATCAAAGGCTAATTTAGACCTATATCACAGTTTAATGGTTGTCAATAGCGAACCCATAAGCAAACCCTTATCAACATTAGACATCAGATTCAAAGGCATGAAAAATGTATTTTGGAGATAGCATTCTGGGCATGCATGAAGATGCTGTTGGCAATACCCTATACCAGTGATGGTGAACCTTTTCGGCACCGAATGCCCAAACCGGAATGCGTGTGTATGTGTGTGCATGCATACCTGTTTTTTGGCCATTTTTCAGGCTGTTTTCCGGTGCTCTGGTGCCTGCAAAGACCAGCTGGCTGGTGCCAGAAACTAGAAGGGCAGTTGGCAATGGCATACGTGCCCACAGAGAGAGCTCTGCGTGCCACCTCTGGCACCCCGTGCCATAGGTTCGCCATCATGGCCCTATACCAAAATACTATTTTATCAGGATTGCACTGTAGCTGTGAAAGACAGTGTTGCAATCTCAGGAAGAATGCTTTAAAATGTTTTAAGGGGTTGGCAAAAGATGCTACATGAGCTGCCTCCTGGTATTCTTAAGCACATTTCTTTTAATCTGAAGGGTACAACCTTCTATCTTGTAATTTCTATTTAAGCATGTAATCCTTTTTGTTAAATCTTAAACACAAAAAAATATTAAGGGAATGATTATGATGTGGGATACATGACTGAAGTGAATTAGTTCTGTGCCAGCAGACATTATATTATTATGCTTTACTTTGCACTATATCCTTTGGCATGTTATATTTGGTTGATCCTTCTGCATAGAGATTCATTACAAGGTGACTAAGTGTTTTAAACATTTATAAGATTTTTTAAAAAGGAACTTCATGACTCTTAGACAAAGTGGGTTGTCTTTTGCCTCATTAGCTAAGAATCAGGGGCAAGTTTATTGGTTGAATGCCTGCAGTGTTACAAGCTATGTTCTAACCATTTACTTCACTGTATATTACTCTTGTATTTTTATGCATTTTAAAAACTTTATGTATTTTTCTATACTGAAAGTATTTTGCCACAGGGAAATCATTTTTAAACCCAAATACTTTTTATTTGTGCCTATAAACTGGCCAGTTTGGAGGGATACAATCTGTCTTTGACAACTGTAACAAATGACTGGAAGAGATGTTGAGTTTTCTTTCACAATTTGGAAGTCCATATTTGGTCCCAGGCCCATCTAGTTCATAGGAAAATTTGGATAAACTTTTCACCTCAATGCTCACTCAGCATCTTAGAAAATCCCTCTCTCCTATGCCAACTTTAACATCTGTTTAAACTTTTGAACCCAATGCCAGCTCAGCATCTACAAAACATATACAATACCCTGTAAATTAACATTAGGGACTTTCTTTTTGAGGGCTTTAGTGACTTGTTATTCACGCATAGACAAAAAAACCACTAGGTTTAAAAAAACCACTGGGAATATATTGAAGTTTATAGAAGCTTTGTCATTATTGCTTGCCCCGAAATCACTGTTATTAATGTCATATGTTTAGTGTGAAATAACTTGCAGTTTTGAGCAAAATAACATATTGGCAACTCAAAAAAAAGACATTCAAACCTTAAAGAAGGACAACCTGTTCAAAAGAGACTTGGACATGACCTGGCAGCTGCACAGCCCATGACTGGATTTTAGGCATAAGACTCTACTAGATTCTTTTGCCAAACATTAAAATAGCTCACACAGTGTTTTCGTGAATAAAGCTTGTGATATGAGTCAGTTTGTCAGCGTCCATGACTATTTCTAATGAACGGCTCAGCCAAACAATGTTAGGAAAACCTCAGAGGAAACACTATGGACCTGTTTTCATGACACGAAAGACCACTCATCACCTTCTTTAGTCCATTCACTTACCATCATGTAGTAGCAGCAGCACATGATTCAGGATGGAATTTACAAGTGTTATGGTGGCCATTTTTAGTACAGGTGTCACAAAGGAATCTGTCACTTCATGCCCCACTTCTTTTTTTCTTGCCAGTTGGAGTGAAAAAGCAAAGTTAGTGGCAAAACAGGATTGGCATCTTAGCCAACCAGGAGGAGGGGCTCTTACTTATTCCCTCTCTTTTTCTGCTTATTTTCTTTAACTACTCCACACTCTTGGGCACAGATAAAAACAATTTCAAAAAAAGACTAAACAACCAAAGATACCCCATTATCATGGATCCTTTTCAGAACTTCAGCTTGATAATTAATCCAAGACTCAACAGTTCCCATAATATGACTGGGGGGTCTGATCCTATGCAAAACTGGGTTAACTTAGGTTTAAATCTAACCATTTCTGATGTATTTGTCCATGTCAAATTAATCTTGCCTTGAAATTTGGATGAAGCACAATTCCTCTTTATCCACTTGTCTATCTATGTAGGTCTATATGCTTGTTAAACATTTTCCCTTTAATGCATTTTTTTCAGTATCAATTTTAAGAGTGCACCGGCAGATTTAGAGACAGAAGCAAGATTAATTTCCTGATTATTAAAACAGCATCACTATCCTCTTATTCATGTTCCTCAACAATTGATATTATTGCCATCATGATTAATAAGTGCTGAGACCCATAACCATTGATAAATTGGGTTACTCTGATACAAGAGTACAACCTACTCTGTAGGTTGGCGGATGTCCTATCTTTTGTAGATAGTGAATTATCCCAAATGTAAAAGTAATTCTTTCCTGAATCATCCATCTTTGTCTTAACTGGATGATTTTTATTTCTATTAGTTTAGAAGGAAAAATTATGAAGTTTTCTATTAATACCCCATACTCCCCCCCCCAAATTGGAAATTATAACATTTTTATTGGGAAAAACCTTGATCTAATCATTTGATCATTCTGGTTGCCATCTTTACTTTTTTTTTCCAAATCTACATGATGGATTGAGAATTTGTGACTATAAATCGCATTATATTCCAGATGTGATGGCAATAAAGCTATTTAAAAATTGGCAATTTTGTTCTCAATGCAATTACTTATGATGTCCAAAATGAAACTTGCTGTTTTCACATTCATGTTCAGTCACATTTTTACTAAATTAACTATCAAAATTTGAAGACCTGAAAACCAATTCAGCTATGTCTCCACTGTCAGTACTTCTATACAGTATTAAGTGTCTGTAAAGCATTTGGGGTTGTAAAGGAATGGGAACATTTATAGTTGGAGACAAATTGCTAAAATCTGTTGCTAAAAGTCTAGTTTCCATAACAGGTTCATGAACTCCTTGAAATAATCTGAACTTTATGGGATCAAAACCAGATGAGGTTCAGAAAGTACTAAAGGAACATACTGTCCATAAGATCAAGACCTTGAATTACATTCCAGTCTCCTGATTTTATCCTGCTGAGAAATCCAAAGACTGACTTTTTAATGGCATTTAATTGTGTTGACTTCTGTTCCTTACAGAAATGTCACAAAAGAAAGAAAAAATATTTCTGAAATGTTGGAACCCTGAGAGAGGTCAGTGTTTTTTCCTAATTACATGACATTTGAGAGGAAGGGGAACAGGGGTCTTTTCAAACATTTATCCAGCTGCTGAATTTGATTCTTTAATTTTCACTAACAATGATCTATTTAGTATTAGACTACAGAGTTCTCAATTATTGATTAGGAGTAATAGATGACTAGTTACTTCTGAATCTCAAGACTATGAATACTATTTTTATATCATCGTTAACAATATTTAAATGTATTCTCATGAATTTACCAATTTAAAATATTGGAGCAGGTTAAATTTTATTTCAGCTCATCTATAGAACTGAGATTGCTTTGATTGCACTGTTGGTTTAACCATGATAAGACACTGAAGGAAAAGAGGGAATTAAGTAATTATTTTGGATTTCTTGGCATTGTTTCATAATATTAACGGTAAAAAAATGGAAAAAATCATCAATGGGTTTTTTTTTGTCCAAAACTGGTTTCATTATTTGATTCTTGATTAATGAAATGAATTCTTCAAATTAATAGGTTCTTATTTTTAACTCACATTTTAAAATATAGAGATCTTTTACAAGTATAGAATCTTATAGTGTTGATTCTTACAAGTCTGGAGTTTTTCTTAAATACTTACTGAACAGCTGTAGTTCCTCTTCAATTTCAGTGCCTTTCCTAATTATTGGAAAAAAAACTGCATAAAAGAAGGAAAGAAATCATAAATGATTCTTTTTGCTATTTTTGGAACATTATGTAGGACAACCTATATAGGATGGTAATCCATTGCACAGTTATGATACCTTTTCTAACTTGGTGCTTTTCAGAAGTGTTGTTGAAATTTATAGCCATGTGTCAAAACATGTCAGCTGTCGAGATGTCAAGTGTCAACATTTATAGCCAACATGAGCTTTAGAATTCTGTGATTTCTAGTTCAGCACATCTGGTGGATGTTATGCTGAAGAAAGTTGACCAGAACCCATAACTTTTCTCAACTGATAGTAATAAGAGCTAATATCCGCAAAAATCTAAAAAGGAAATGCTATATTATGGAGAAAACTCATCGAGTGCCTGTTTCAACTTAATGAACATATAAAGAAATGAATTGGTTGAGTCATTTACATATTGTGAAAGTAGTTTTGTTTTTAATACATAAAAACAGTAGACATAATGCATTTTTTGAAAAGCAATTCAGTAAGTTCAACTTAAGACATTTCATTTATATGTTGATGAATTTAAGGCTACGTACTTCAGATTTCAATGGATTATTTGAATGTCAGCAAACAAAAAAAATGTAAGGTATCAGTAGAGTGGTAAAACACAAATTTGATTCTGTTTCCTGGAGAATGCAAAAGGAATAAGTTGCAGAAATCTTACCCTGCCTTTGAAACATTTTAATTTGCCTCAATCAAACCATCATGACTATCAATCAAATCAGTATGAATGAGGAAATACAAATTTAAATACTTGAATTATCTTGTTGCATAAAGAATACCTATAAATCCATCTCAATCCAACTCAGTCCAAATGGTGGTCATCTGCAGGGATGGGTTGTAAATTGTTTTGCTGCCGGTTCGCTCAGGGTCACACCTCACGCACATGCACTTGCACAGAAGTAAAAAAAAATAGCTTCTGCATGCACACAAGCAAAATTCAAAATGGCGGCACCCACAGAGACACTGAAGGCACCGGCTCTGTGATGTCATCGCCGAGTTACTACTGGTTCTATAGAACTGTATAGAACAGGTATGAACCCGCCTCTGGTCATCTGCATGATAAACCAAAAGAGCAAGAAAATATATATCTATATTGGTTCTATTGGACATTTCATCAATTTTATATCATTATCAATTATATCCTGGATTGTGAGTTTTGACACAATAAATTTGATGCTTTGAGCCTTCCTGGTAGGAAGGTAGAACATCTTCAGGTGGGGGTGATGGGAAGGTAACATTCAATACTTCAACCATTGATATCACATAGGAGTTTATTTTTTCTTCACATTTTTGAGCATTTTCATAAAACTGCTTGAATAGTCCAGGGCTGTGGTACTTTGTGTTAGTAGCATGTAAATCCTGCTCACTTTTATTTTGCTTTTCTATCTCAGTTAAAGAAAATTTAAATTTCTGGACCAGCATTTGTGTTTGGAAAGTAAAGAGACTAAGCTTAATCCAGACAAAACAAAGTATTGCCAAGTCAGTACTACAAAAGATTAGAGTGAGAAGATATATCCTAGTTGTCTTCTCATCTTGACTTTTTGCTACATCTTGTTTATGTTGGACAATCCAGATCTTAGCAACCCATAAGGTTACTTAAATATCTAATAGGTGGTTACATTGAATTATTGTTACCTATATAAATCTGGCCAGGGTTACTGTCACAGGTTCTTTTTCCAAACTGTACCTAATTTGACTGAAACAGACTCAAAAGATCCACAAAAGCACTGGACACTTCCTATAAGGGTTGAGGTGGTGTTTTATTTTGAAAAACAAAACAAAACCAAGATACAAAAAATGAAATATATAAACATACATGAATATTTTCTATTGCTTTTATCTCATCCTATAAGTCCTTGACTTACAACATTCATTTAATGAAGTTATAACAGCACTGAAAAAAGAGACTTATGACCTATTTTTATACTTATGACCATTGCAGCATCCCCATGGTCATGTAATCAAAATTCTGGTAATTGACAACTGGAATGTATTTATGACAGTTGCACTGTGCCAGGGTCATGTGGTCAACATTTGTAATCTTCTCAGCTGGTTTCCGACAAGCAAAGTCAATGGGGGAAGCTTGATTTACTTACTAACCACATGATTCACTTAAAACCTGCAGTGATTCACTTAACAGCTATGCCAAAAATGTCATAAAATGAGATTTAACAATTGTTTTGCTCAGCAAAAGAAATTTTGGGCGCCATTGTGGGCATAAACCAAAGACCATCTGTACTTTATTACTACTGTTTCTACATAACTACAATTTTCTTTACACTCTACTATTCTATAGTATTACTTTTCTACTGTTTAGTTTAGTTCATTGTCATTGCACATGGTACAACAATGTGCAATGTCTTCAGTGTATACCACAAACATAAAAACAAAAACACAAACATACATCCCCCACATTCTTTATAACCAAAATTGACAAACCAATATTGAATGGGATAGAAGTTGTTTTTCAGCCTATTTGTCCTTGTTTTTACTATCCTGTACCGTCTGCCAGATGGTAATAGTTCAAAAAAAAAAAGAGTGGCCAAGATGAGATGGATCTTTCAGAATGTTTTGAACTTTCTTAAGGCAGAGGGAGCTATAAAGCTCTTCCAAATAGGGGAGACGGCAACCAATGAACCTCTTGGCAATGATGTTGACCCTCTGGAGTGCTGTCCTATCTGCCACTGTGCAATTGGCAAACCATGCACAGGAGCAGTAAGTTAAGATACTTTCTACAGTGCAGTGGTAGAAGGCCACCAGCAGCTTTTCATTCAGTTGTTGTTTTCTGAGAAGTCTCAGATAGTATAATGTCTGCTGGGCCCTTTTGACCAGTGTTGCAATGTGAGGGCCCCAGGTCAGGTCCTCTTTTATGATAACACCCAGAAATGTAAAACTGGCCATTTGCTCTACTCAGTCACCATTGATAAGCAAAAGCTGGATGTCTGATCTATTCCTGTTGCTATTGCTCCATAGAGCAAAGTTTTCCTCAGAGACATACTGGTTTGTCTTTAATTCCTTTCTCTCTGTGATTCCTTCTACTTTTTCCCTTCTTTATTAATGGGCAGCATTTAAAGCATTTGCACCTTCTACATTGTGCTCAGCTTTGTGGTTCTTCTTCTTTTTCCTATGAATCATTCAGTCACTGTGAGGGAACCCCACCATCT
Organism: Pseudoxenodon macrops; assembly: GCA_032467955.1. Taxonomy (NCBI): domain Eukaryota; kingdom Metazoa; phylum Chordata; class Lepidosauria; order Squamata; family Pseudoxenodontidae; genus Pseudoxenodon; species Pseudoxenodon macrops. The sequence goes on from JANHFT010004861.1 coordinate 86,485, forward strand.
TTTACTTAGCTGTTCTCTGTTGCTGGCTGCACAGCTTCCAAACTCCATCACCTCCCATACTTCCCCCCCCCCAAGGTTGCAGCTTTTAATAGTGAACTCTGCTGTGCTGGTGAGACAGTTAAGATAGGAGGGAAGGAAGGCAGCACAGGTGCCAGCAATTTTCTCTGCAGCCTGCTTTTCCACACCCATAATCCAATTCTACAAAGGGATGCCTTTGAAATGCATTCAGAAACTTTCTCCAATTCAGAGTGGTGCAAGGATAGTACTGTTCATTATATAAGACACGTGAGCTCCATATTTCATAGATTATAAACTGGCTCTCAACTGCAGGTTGTTTCTGAACACAATTCAAAGTGATGGTTTTGACTAAAAAGTCCTAAACAAATATCTATCTATAGCATTTTTTACTTTTTTTGGACTGACTTTTTCCCCCTTAAGCCATTTGAATAATCAAGCTGCCCTGATTTTTAAAAAATATATATATTTATAGCTAGGATTAAAATGTTATAGAAAGATCTAACATGATATCTTTGCCTGGAATCACATGCTCTCTTTTTATCGGACTGATTATTGACTAAAAGATTACTACTTTTTAAATGGTGTTTTATATATATCAATATCCATTATCTTTATTGTTGCCAGCTGCCTTGGGAATTACCGTATTTTTCTGAGTATAAGTCACACCTTTTCTCCCCCTAATTGGGGCTGATAATTCAGGTGCGTCTTATACTCCGAATGTAGCTTTTTCAAAGCTTT
>JANHFT010004863.1:0-12793 GCA_032467955.1 Pseudoxenodon macrops
TCTCTCTCTCTCTCTCTCTCTCTCTCTCTCTCTCTCTCTCTCTCTCTCTCTCTCTCTCTCTTTCTCTTTGTGTGACTGTGTGCGTGGGCAGGGGACCCCTGCTTAGCCCATAATCCAGCGGAGGAAACGGGGACTACCGGTAGCAAGCTAGGTAAGGAACCCCTTGTAAAAGGAGTATGTACCAGCAGGAACTTTTGCCTCCCTTAAGCCAGGCCAGCTTTGGAAACCATGCAGAAGGCCCAGGATCATGGTGAGTTGTCTCTGTGAGAAGTTGGCCAGGGCAAGGTGTCCTGCGACAAAGTGGTAGCAGTGAGGTGGCCATGGCAAGGTGGCTGTGGCAAGATAGCTACACGGAGTGGTGGCGGCGAGTTATCCTAGACTCGATAGCAGAGGTCTCCTACCATTTAGTTGCTGTGGTGCAGTGGTTAGAATGCAGTACTGCGTGCTACTTCTGCTGCCTGCTGCGTGCCTGCAATTTGGCAGTTTGAATCTCACCAGGCTCAAGGATGACTCAGCCTTCCATCCTTCCGAGGTCTGTAAAATGAGAACCCAAATTGTTGGGATAAATATGCTGACTCTGTAAACTGCTTAGAGAGGGATGTAAAGCACTGTGAAGTGGTATATAAATCTAAACGCTATTGCTATTTATTTATTTATTTATTTATTTAACTTTTTATATGTACTGTAGTTCAATGTGCTATCCTTGACTCTAGTTGAGATATGATAGTATTCCTATAGATTAAAATGTATATACAGGTGTTCTAGAAATAGAATCAGTGGATCATATATGACTTCAATGATCATTCCATCAAATTCTGATCAATTTACATAATTGCTTTTACAAAAAAAAGGAAAGGAAAGGCAGAGGTAGTTAATGTTATTGATTGTCTATCAAATCTATTTGTAGAAATTGTCAAGTTGTCTCCTATTTATGAGTACATGACATAGCTTTCCTCCCCTCCTTCTTTTCCTTCCTTCCTTCCTTCCTTCCTTCCTTCCTTCCTTCATTCCTCATAGAGAATCATGTCACATTTCTACTATATAGAGAAACCTTATTTAACTATATTTTGGTTTATCTCCTCTTAGCTGAAGCATGTGATTATGTATTGCTATCAGTCCTTCCAGAGAGGCAGTAAGAGCTTTCCTGTTTTATTATGTGCCATCTGGCAATAATAAATATTGGAAGACTTGGTTGGCATACACATTCTATATCACTTTTGTCATGCAGCATACTACTTTCACAACTATATCTCTATGGCATTTCTCAGGTACAGCAACTATAGGGTAGCATTGCTGACTTTTCATAGTTCTAATAGTTTAATAGGTGCTTTTGTGTAATTCAGGTTAAACAATAGATACAGTTTATACCTTTGCATTATATTCTCTACAGATACCATATTCCTAAGGAATATGATTTCTAGCTTTAGTCTACTTCCTATTTATAATTATCTATCTTCCATTATGGGTAAATATAATTACTACTTAAAACCCCCTCTTCTTTGCATTATTATAATTTTTCTATTAATATTTACAATAACATTTTTAAACTTACATTTGTACTGTTGCAGGAAATGAAATGCAAATCAGCAGCTCTGAGAATTAAAACATAATGAAAAGGGACATGTATTCTGAAGAATTAATGAATAAAGTGGCTTCAGGGCATAAAATGATGTATTTTCAAAATAAACATGTAGTTAAAAAATGAGATAAATCATTTGTAGGGATTTAAATTAAACGAAGAAGCACTGATCATGTTTGAGACAAATAGCTTGTTTTGAAGTCTTAATTGTGTCCTTCTCATCTTTCTGAATATGAAGTTTTTCCTCCAAGGTTATCTCAGCACATCATGATTCTTACTGATGTTAATTTGGCTCTTTCTAGGCAGCCTAAGAGACAGGAATGGATGTAAGAATGTGATTCTCTCATTTTGTAGGCCCATTGTGCTGCCATTTTTCAGGATGAAATTGGGATGTTCTTGCATATTGATGTCTGTGGACAATGCAGACAACATATTTCTTTACCTATAGAACACAGGTTACATAATCCTTTAGTTTGAGGACTTTAAAAAAACAACAAGGTCCCTTCAAGTCCGTGTTGACTCTTGGTGATCACCTCTATCAGTCCCTACAGTTATCAGTCAGTCAGTCAATCAGAATAGAGCTGGAAGTGACCTTGGAGGTCTTCTAATCCAATCCCCTCCTCAAGCAGGACACCCTATACCATTTCAGACAAGTGGATGTCCAGTCTCTTCTTTAAAATCTCCAGTGATGAAGCACCCACAACTTCTGACAGCAAGCTTCTTCCAGTAATTGTCCTCACTGTTAGAAAGTTTCTCCTTAATTTCACATTGCTTCTCTCCTTGAGTAGTTTCCATTCACTGTTTCTTAGGTTGTTCTCTGGTGCTTTGGAAATAAGTTGACCCCCTCTTCTTTGTGGCAACCTCTCAAATACTGGAATACTGCTGTCATGCCCCCCCCCCATTGCTTCTTTTTTCTATACTAGCCAAACCCAAATCCTGCAACAATTCTTCATACGTTTTAGTCTCCAGATCTTTAATCATCTTAGTTGCTCTTCTTTGCATTTTTTCCCAATGTCTCAATATCTTTTTTGTAATATGGTGACCAAAACTGGATGCAGTATTCCAGGTATGGGCTTATTAAGGCTTTATAAAGCAGTATTAATACTTGACATGATTTTGATGTTGAGCCTCTGTTTATATAACTAATGATTGTATTAGCTTTTTTTGGCTGCGCCATACACTGCTGACTCCTATTTAACTGATTGTCCACTAGGATTTCAAAGTTCCTCTCATAGTTACTGTTTATGAAAATTGTGGCAATATTTTGAAAAGTGGCTTGCTCCTGAGAAAAAGTCACTGGCCCAAGTTCACCCAACTGACTTCATGCCAATGGCGGAACTAGAATTCCTACTCTCCCAGTGTCTACCCTGATGCCTTCATCACTATACCACATTGGCTGTCTTCAGCTGAGTGGAAAGACTAATTTCCTGGACATGCTGCAAGAGAGAAGCAACCTTGCCTTCCATATAGTAGCCATCATTGATACATGTTCATATGGTTTTCTATATTCAGTTTACTTTAAAGGTTTTCATTGATTTTAATATTTAAAAGAAACAGGACTATTTCCACTATTTTATAAGGCTGAAATGTACAACGACCTAAGATAGCAGCTTGGTTGGCAATTTCTTTCCAGCTCATTTCATCTCCGCTTCTGAGCTAAGCTGTTCCCATTAACATAGTGAGCCCTACTCTTCAGTGAATATTCTTTTATTTGAGCTTAAAATATGATACTGAGGCAACAATCCTTTCTTGTGTTTTTTAAAATCCATAATATTGTATTCCTCATTCCTTTTCTGAAGCCTCAGATTCCCAAAAAAGAAGAGATAGATTTGGGTAATGATTGGTATATAAGTACCCCATTGAAAGAAAGGCAACTATGGCAATTCCAGAGTTAAAGGTCTCCTCTGGAAACACTATGCCAACAGACAATGCCAAGTCAATGTAAATATAAGTAGAAAAGAAACTGAAATGGTAGTAAAATTTTATCTGTCAAGGCTCAAAAATTCACAAGAATGTTAAACTATGAAATTAAAGTATGTCTTTTATTTGGGAGAAAGACTATGACAGATCTAGACAAAATATAAAAGTTCAGAGACATTACTAAGATACTATAAAATTATGGTTTTTGCAGGTGTAACATAGGGCTATGAAAGCTGAACAACCATAAAAACTGAATGAAGAAAAACATACCATTAAATGGTGGAGCTGGAGAATATTATTGAGCATAACTTGGATAGATGTAGTAAAAGCAGACTGTTCCCTAGAAACACTAATAATGAAGCTAACATTTAAGTATTTTGGACACATAATGTAAATACAACAGATACTGAAGAAAAACCTGATGCTTGGAAAAACAGAAGACAATTGGAAAGGAGCCCAACACACAACAAAGTAGCATCTCAGTGTTCCAAGTAATGCACCCATAAAAATGAGAACTCAGAGGCAGACAAATTCCTCAAATAACAGTTTTATTGGATACATCATATTGGCACAACTGGTGAAAGCCGACTCTAAAAGTTCCCGTGGCTTTCACCTAACTAAAAGTAAAAGTTTTCCCTTTCCCCCAAATCACTGGTCATACTGACCAATCCAGGAGCTGGCCAATTGCTAGGTTACTTCATTCCTCCTCTGGCCAGCCACCTATGAGAATGTCCTTGGATTCCCACTGCAAAGCTTTTGGCTACAAAACCCCATGGAACAATTTCACCCCTCTCTCTCTTATGTGGCAACTCTGAACCCTCCAAGATGGCCTCAGCCATGTTCACTTCAGGGTCGACATAGCAGATACTGGAGCAGATATTATAACTGGCAGCACAATACACAAAAACTTAGTCAAAACAGCAATTACAGATAATTCTGATATAATGATTCCATCATTATGAAAGAATCGGAAGTTACTGAATTATTGAATAAATCATTATGTATCTTTGATCAGTCCCAGTGACAGGAAACCTTTTCATGTTGATTGGCTACATCGGACACTTTGAGATTAGGTTGTGAACTTCTATAAAATTGGTCCCCTAATAGGGTTTGCTCATTTACAAAATGGTTGCTGCAGTGGTGAGCATGACCATTTACCCAAATGAAATTTCTACTTGGAAACTCCTTCTAGATTTGTATTTGAAACAGAAAAAAATAAATTAAATTCTGTCTTTGGGATTTGTTGATTAGATAAGTTTGTTGCTTAACTAATTTTTTCCTACTTAAAATTAGAGACAAGATTAAAAGTGGAATCTCTAATTTTATTACCTTTATTATATTGTGCTGGAAAGAGTTGAGAGTTAACGTTTTCCCTTTTTTTCTAATTACCCCACTCCCTTTTTCCCCTACCCCACTTTCTCGCTATCCTTATTTTCCCTTGTATTTTATATTTTTATAATCTCAATAAATCATATATGTAAAGAAAGTAAAAATTTCTGTGATCTATCCATTCTAGACTTTGGTTTTTTTCTAGATTCAATTTTTTTGTTGAAATTTGGTACGTTTTCAAACAAAGCTTTTGGGTTAAGCATTAAGCAACCACTATTTTTTTTAAAATTAAGCCTATAGGTCTACTTCAGGGCTGAAGGCATTCCTTTAAATAAATATGAGGCATATTATTTTATATCTTACACTGATACCTTGGTGCTCAATTGCTTTGAAACTTGCCATATTTTGTAGTCAATGCTTTTTGACATTAAACCTTTGTCTCGTTATTCGTTTGCTTGGTACTCGATGCACGAGCTAGAACCTGTCGGTGTCAGCTGCCTTATGACTCACTACATTATTCCTTATGGGAAAAATTGTTTGGTACCCATCATTTTTGGTCCTTATCATGCCCCCTGGAACCAATTAAAAAGGTATCGATGATACTTGACTCCAGATAGATTAGCGAAAATGTATAAAGGGATTTCTAATAAGTGCCCAGAAATGTGGTCAAAATCCAGGATCATTTTATTATATGGTCTTGCAAATATATGAAAACATACTGGTTAAACATAAAAATGAAAATGCAAAAAAATCTTTAAGATACAAATATTAATAAAACCTGAAGCTGTTCTTGTAGGTATAATGGACAAATCAATTGAAAAACAATTTGGGGTGCTATTTCTTTACCTGGTGATGGCCATGAGGATTGTACTTGCCAAACACTGGAAAGAAAAAGAGATGCCAACTGTTGAAGAATTTTGATATTGACTGAATTAGCAGAGATGGTGAAATTAACCACTTTGATTAAAGATAAGAGACTAGACAGCTTTATAAGAGACTGGAAACAGTGGACTTTCTACATGCTAAATATAATAACAGATGATTAACAGAGAGATTTGAAGATTAGCTTCAAATATATAATGTTTAGTTCAACCTGTTGACTGTTTTTTCTTCTCTGTTTTTCTCTCTCTCTCTCTCTCTCTCAATATATGTGTCTCTGTCTTTCTCTCTATGTATGTGTGTACACACACATATACATACAAAAAGATGAGTGCCAAGCTATCACTGTATTTGTTGAAATTGAAATAACTAAATTGAAATAACTAAAAAAGGCAAAATCCAAGAGGGCAAAAAACCAGAACAGTCCTCAGAGGGAGTGTTTATGAAAACAACCTTGCCCACAGACATGAGACTGCCCACCCTTAGCTTGTGTTTGCTTGTCATAATGGGAAAAGTAGGAGTTGAAATATTTACATTGGGAAGTGCACTGATGGTATGACAGAGAAAAGATCAGATTATTCAGTTTATGAACTAGGGAATTGCAAATTAGATGGTTTCCTGATTGTTATATATTTTGGAATACTGGTCTCTTGAATGTGTTTACTTTGATAAACAGAACAGCAATGTGTGCCAAAGTCTAACACAGTACAAAGGGCATTCTTATTCAATTTGTGTTAATTCAGCTTGATCCCCAATACTACACACTCCTGGGAGATCAGATATGGATGCAGTCGATTCCAACATGCTTTTGTTCTGCTTTGCCAGTAATGATGCATCAATGAGTGTGAAGCCGCTTGTGTCTCTGAAGATTGAATGATGAAACACACAGATGATTTGTGGCTTAGTAATGCAGAACAAACATTGGTGTTGAGTTGTAGGAAATCCAATAGAGGATAACAAGGTGCAAATAAATAAATACTCCAGAGAGAACAAAGCACAGGGGAAATTAATAGCGCAAATCCCAGTCCAGTCCACAAATGTCACTCTTCAAGCAAGAGAATAGAATCTCTTGGAGCAAATCCATAGCAACATATGTGGGCAATTGACTATCTTGCTTTTTGACTTGCTGTTAGAGTTTAGCTATTGTTCAATTAAGCTTGTGATGCTCCTATAAAGACAGAAGCGTCTGGGCAGGCATGGAAATTGCAAGCTGAAAAATTACTCAGAAAAGATCTCACCTGAGCTGCAATTTTAAAATTACTGCTGACAAAAATCACTAAGTTGCTGTGTTTCAGAGATAGGGACAATTTCTCCCAATGGTATTATCTGTTTGACCATTATCTAAATCTCTATGGCTGTAGAATATGCTTTCTCTCTCTGTCTCTCTGGCTCTCTCCTAATTGCTTTAAATATGACCAAATGTAAGAACACAAAGATGATAGCATTGAAGGCTTTTAGGTTTTAAGCAAAGCTGCATTAAACAAGATATATGTCAAAAACACTCTCTCTAAAATGTGTCATATCAGCTTCTCCATAAAGTGGCATTATGGACTTCAAGACAGGATATATGGGAGTACATGTGAGAAGACCCCATAACTTCTGAACATCCACTGCCCTTAAAAAAAGAAGCAAGATCTCAGTCCAAAATTGTCAGCAGATTCCACTACGGTTATTTCAGTGTAATTCTGTTTGTATGAATTTTCATTAGAATAGAATAGAATTGTTTATTGGCCAAGTGTGATTTGACAAACAAGGAATTTGTCTTTAGTGCATATGCTCTCAGAAGACATAAAAAAAAGACAAGATACATTTGTCAAGAATCATAAGGTTAATGATAGTCATACTATCAGTAGTACTGCTACTACTAATTTGAGTTTTTCTCATTCACGCTTGAATCCAATCCTGTTTTTTAGAATCTGTTCAGAAGACAAACAACTTTACCTTCTAAATAAGGTTTAGAAAAACCAGTAAGAACAGAGGAGTTCTGGTGCGTGTTTGACCTTTCTTTCTAGTTTCTGGAACTGCAAAATAGCCCCTTCACCAGTAACATTGGCAAAGCATTATTTGCACTTTTGCATTTTTAATTTAGTTTAATTAATTAAATTTTAATACCCTCTACAATCATAGCCCTATAGAGGTTTCCCATAACCATTTTTGGGATGGTAGACTAGAGTTATGGAAGCTGGCTAAGCTGTGCGTAGTGGCAATTTTTCAGAATAAGTCCGCATGACTGTAAATGGATTCCTTGTTCTGAAGGACATTTTCTTTTAATATATTTCATGCCCATTAAAAATTGTAAATAGAACATTTTAAACTGTACATCTGGGTATTCACAATCTTTAGGAATAAACCCTCTGAGTTGCTATCCTCTTGAAGCAATGAAGCTTTCAAATGGATAGCTAAATAAATTCCAAAGTCCATTAAGCAGAGTAATTTACACTGTTCTTAGGTTTTGTTCATGGAATTACATTAGCACAGTTTTCTGTTTGGCTTTGGGGGGAAAACAGACCTCATTATCCTAAGCAAAATGAATATGTTGGTAGGTGATGGTAAACAAATTGGACTGCTTGGATTTCCCCCCCTAAAGAATGTATTCATTGTTTGTATTTCGTGCATTAATTCCGAAAGAAACATGAATCTTTGCAAATGTCACAAAGTATTGAAAATCCTCTGAACAAAACGGCTGGAGCTTTTTTGCTTACTTGTCAAAAGTGGACTGATTGTAGATATGTTTTTGCAAATGGGGAAGATTCATAACAAAGTGGTATTATTAGGGAGTCTGTTAGAAGGAGAAACAATACAGAAGAAACAAACTGAATCTAGTTATGATCCACCTACTCCTTAATAAGACACACTGTGTGCATCAGGGGTGGGTTCTGGATATTTTTGCTGCCAGTTCGTTCAGGGTCGCACTGCGTGTGCATGCGTGCATGAAGCGTGTGTGCATGCAGCAATAAAAAACTTGCAAAATCCAAGATGGCGGTGCCTACTGAGACACCAATGGGGCCGGCTCTGTGAAGTCATCACCAAGTTACTACCGGTTCTATAACAACTGGATAGAACCGGTAGGAACTCAACTCTGGTGTGCATATCTGCTTATATATTTTCTTACACACATATATAGACACACATTCATATGCAAACACAATACCTTTAGTTACGGAAACATTGCTAAATTAAATACATTGTATTGTTGCATTTAGTGAGCACTTTTTATCCCGTGGAATGCACACTGGATTAGATTTGGAATACATTTATTAATCCCTGGAAGACTATTTTCATCTGTCTAGTTCATTCACACATTTAGAAAAGAGACCTGAGTTTTAGTGAAAATAAAATAATAAAATGATACTACATTAACAAATAATAATTTAGTGAAAATACTAGCAAAATATATCAAAATAATATCAAAACATAGCAATGTTCGTGCTTTGAAAATAATTTGGAAAAAATGCTTAGATCCAAGTCTGATCATGTGCTCAGTAGCTAAGATTAACCATTAGTGTTATCCACTTTTTCTAGACTTCTGCAAGAGCCAGAAAAAGATGTGGCTGCTTTATTTATTTGATTTTATGCCACCTTTATTAATTTTTATCAACAACTCAAGGCAATGAACATATTAATATGTCTTCATCCTGTTATTTTTCCCATACCAATAGCCCTGTAAGGGGAGTTGACTGAGAGATTGGCCCAAAGTGACCCAGTCAAATATCATGCTTATTATTATTATTATGCTTGATTGCACAGTCAGCCAACTGGATTTAGTATTTTTATCCACTTATCAAATCCTTCCCAAGGATCTGGGATAAAGAGATGTTGTTTGATGGTTTTAAAGGTATCATTGTAGGATGTAAACTGTTTCAAGTAAAGCTGTCTTTTGCAATTGAATGATAATGATTTTGTCAATGCCAATGGTATTCAAGTGGTGCATTAGATGTTTCAGAATTGTGCCCAAGGCTCCTGTTACAATTGGTACTATCTTTGTTTTCTTTTGCAACAGCTATTCTACTTCTATTTGTAGGCCTTTGTGTTTTGTTATTTTCTCCAGTTCTTTTTCTTCTATTCTTCTGTCTCCAGCTACTGCTACATTCACTAACCAGACTTTTTTTGTCTTTACAACGGACAATTTGTGGAGTCTGAGGTGTTATGTGGCAGGTGCTTGTCTGTTTGAATTCTAAATCCCCAGGACACTTTAGCTTCTTCATTTTCCATTACTTTATCTATTTTATGGTCCTACCCATTCTTATTTGCATGCAAATGTTGTTTCTTGTAGATATTCCAATGCATGGCTGTTGCTACTTTGTCATGCTGTTGTTTGCAGTCAGTCTGTGCAATCTTTAGATTCTTTGTAGAGGTAATATTTGCTATCTGTTGCTGTCTTCTCAATTCTGACTTTGTATGCATTTGTTCTTAGAGCATGGTCTTGTGTATCCAGAATTAGCCCCTCTGTCTCTTTCTTCAACTTTCTTGCTCTTAGTCATTGCCAGGTCTTGTTATTAACTGCTTTACTTGTTGTTGTTGTTTTTAATGTACTGGGCCATGTGATATTTTGCCTTGAGATGTCTCTTTTTTATTCTTTCTTTGGTCTTTCTTACATGCCAGTTTGGTTTCTCCAATGCTCAGTAAGCCTTCATGGTGCACTAGCTTCAATGCATCTCCTTTGTTTCCCTTATTCCTTCCAATATTATTATTACCATTTTATTATTACTATTGCTTCAAAGAATTGTTAATTCCCCTTTTTAAAAATGCATCTTTTTTCAAGTTGGCCAATCTTGAAAAAAGTTGTAGTTGTTTCAATAAATGGCAGGCATGAATAGTACTTGTGCAAGATCAGCAAGTGTTTATCACAAGATGCCTGTGCAACATGCAGAGGAGAGAAAGGGAGAAAGAAAGTGCAAGATCTATGGCTCACTCTGCCATAATAGGACAAAGGACAAATCATGCAATACAAAGTTTGTTTGCAGGTTGGAGAAACGTCTGGTGTAATCTACTAGATTCCCTGCATGGATTGCCCCTGTGACCACGTATGACAGATGGGGACGAAGCTAACCAGCAGACTGCAAGAACACAAGCTAGTGGTTAGATGAGGAGACCCATACCCTCACATTGCAGGGAAAAAGGATAAGCATTCAATTTTAAAGCTACTATGATATACTGTAGAGCCAAGGTGGCGCAGTGGTTAGAGTGCAGCACTGCAGGCTACTTCAGCTGACTGCTAGCTGCAGTTCAGTAGTTCAAATCTCATTGGCTCAAGGTTGACTCAACCTTCTATCCTTTCAAGCTTGGTAAAATGAGGACCCAGATTGTTGATGGCAATATGCTGACTCTGTAAACCACTTAGGGACAAAAACACCCAGAAAAATGATTGAAGCCTTCGAAATGCCCCCCCTGTCAGTCAACAGGAGTGCTGATTTACTACCAGCTTATCAGGTACTTAGCTGTCAAGGGCACAGAGGCACAAGGAAACAACAATCAATGACTTAATAGGCAGTCATCAAAATCCCACTCAGCAACTAAAAACTACACACAACCAGGGACCATATAAATACAACACCCAGTGCACATTTTCTGGAGAAAAACAAGATGAGCCTGAATGCTTGGAAGAATAAACCTTTGGTCTCGGTGGATCAGATTGGATCCTGCAACATTATCCTGGGATATGTATATATGCCTTCATTCGCAAGATCAGTAGAACGTCTTTAAAATTATTTTTAAAGCATGCCCAATTCTATAGCACTCATTTTTTTTGTACCCCATTACTGAAAGAGGATTTTTAGATAGTTATTAAAATGTGTAAAATTACAAATACAGTATATTGTGCGACACAGAATATTATTAAGATTGTAAACTGTGAAAGGGAACAAGTGAAAAAAAGTTGCTTTCTGCTAAGAGATATTTTCCTTGCGACTGAAGCTCACTGAGCGCAACTTGTCAACATTCAGTGAAGCTGTAACTGATGTGACTAAAGTTCTGCTTATAGCAAGTTATTTCAAATTGGATTATAGCAAGTTTACAGCTGGACTAGATATTCATAGATAGGAAGGATGCTTAAGAAGCCTCAGGAGCTACACAGAGAAACACATGATTCTATTTTTTAAAGAAGTGTCCCAGTTTTGCTTTTATTTCTGTGCATAATTTAATATGTTGGGGAATGACCTTGAAAACTGTGGAAAGTTTACAACCAGAATATTTGATGGAAGATTTTCTCCTGGATGAACCCGATAATTTGCTGAGATAAACTTTGGAGTCCCTGCCATTGTCCCAAATCACAAAGATTCCTTTGGTTGAGACTAGAGAGTTTCCGTCTGAGTGAGCACACTTGGGACTGGCATTTTAAAGGAAGATCTTTTCATGCTTTGATGAAAAATTTGATAAAAATGTTCCTTAAAAAAAATAAATGAGTTCCTTTTCTTTAAAAAAACATAGAGGCTTTAGGGTATTTAGCTTGCTGTGATTATCCCTAGTGATTTCAGTATTTCTGCTCTTCAGTGCTTTTCAGTTGCTGTTTTCTAGTTTATATTTGTGCATTTTAGGAGGCTGGTTTTATTATTTTTAAGCCATCTAGAATTCTAGAATGTAGGAGGGAGACCAATGCTTCAAATGGAGCTGCATCTACATGGAGGGAAGTATGCAGGGGGGTACCTCAAGGCTCTGTTTTAGGCTCAGTACTCTTCAACATCTTAATCAATGACTTGGACAAGGGGATAAATGGGGAAATTTGCAGATGACACCAAGCTGGCAGGAATAGCCAACACTCCAGAAGACAGGCTCAAGATACAGAAGGATCTTGACAGACTTGAACATTGGGTGCTATCTAACAAAATGTAATTCAATGGTGAAAAAAGTAAGGTTCTACATTTAGGCAAGAGAAACAAAATGCACAGGTACAGTATATGTGGAACTTGCTCAATAGTAGTAACTGCGAGAGGGATATTGGAGTTCTAGGGGACAACCTTTAAATATGAGCCAGCACTGTGCAGCAGCTGCCAAAAAAGCCAACACCATTCTGGGCTGCATAAACAGAGGGATAGAATCAAGATCATGTGAAGTGTTAATACCACTTTATAATGCCTTGGTAAGGCCACA
>JANHFT010004863.1:61963-80598 GCA_032467955.1 Pseudoxenodon macrops
GCTGCTTGCAACCTACTCTATAGAACCGGGCGGAACCAGGAGGATTTCACCCCTGATCTTGAGCAATTGGGCCTGCAGTTGTTCCCACATCAACATACAAAAGAGGACAATTACAAGAGTTGGAACAACCAGTCAATTATGGGTGTTTACTGAGCAGCCTATGTTTGGCAACACAATATAACGAACACAAGAGGATTGTCAATATATTTAGGTACAAAAGAAGAATACACTGGATACTGAACATGTTTTGATTCACCCTTCCACTGATAGAAGAAGGTAAAACAAATGAAAGCACCCTGATGGTTAAAGTAACACAAAAATAAATGTCCACCGCTTCATGAAATCAAAGAAATCTTCAGAGAATTATAAGCTTTTAAATATATTTCTTGAAAAAGAAAAATAGTTGCAGGTTTTTTTTAAAATGTAGGGGTTAAATGTTTTGGAAAGCACTTGGCAAAAAATCTTTAAGATATTTTAGCAGAGATGGAATAAACAATGTGTTCTCAAAAGTGGGTTTTCCCCCCCTGCTACTTCTGATTGAATAATAGTGTAAAAGCTCAATAATCAAATGGAGCTCAAGAACCACAAAACTACTTAATAATTTGGTTTCTGAGCTTACAAAGATTTGTGGCTGACAGATAATGTGAATCACCTAGGCAACCAATTCTGACAACTCTTTCTTGCCCTCATTCACATTAGTTAGATTATCAACATTAGATAACATTATATAATTATATCTCCTTCTATAATCGGAGCCTTGACAAGGCAAAGGGGCTTGTGTGGGTAAATGAAATCATGGGCTATGTTGTTAGATATGTATATGTCCAGAAGGGTCTCATGATGGATACCCCAGACTAACATCAATCACAACTGCCAACCCACATTGGACTAGTATAGCAGATTATGATTTATTCCTTCCACATGGCAATATAACCTCAAAAATGGTCCTCATTCCCCGAAGACCCATGGCACTGAAAAGACTTTCCTAAAGGCAGAGGGTGCTAAGAATCATTGGGTTAAATCAGGCTGTCTTTGGACTTTGCACATAGGAACAGTCAACATTTGAACAATGAAAATGGACGCTCGACTAGAAGAACTGCTGACTGAACTAAAAAACATGCATTGGGATATTATTGGATTATGCAAAACATGACAAAAAGGTGCAAATTTAGTTGAACTTGATAGGACTGGGCATTTATTCTACACTAGAGGTACCAAAGATGGACGATGTGCCAAGCAATTTGGTTTTCTCATCAACCAAAAGCTGAAAGACACTGTAGTAAAATTTGAATACATCAGACAGAGTAGCCCAATCTGTCAGGTTCTGAATCAGTGCTTCGAAGAAAAGCACTCTAAACAATTCTGTTTGTAACCAAGCTGTTTATCCTCCGCGCTTTGGCACGATCTAACAATCACCAAGTGCATGTGAATTATTGACAGCACTAACCGCTGAGTGTTCCCACCACCCTTTTGAAGTTTTCCACACTCCACCCCACTACTTTGCCCTTTGATTTCACCCCTATCCACCTGGGCAATATCTCTTTAATCGGATGTTTCGTTTTTAGTGTTCTCGTAAACGTTGTCCGAATGCTAGGGTTTACTGTGCATGCATAGATGCCTCAGATTAACAGAGTTGGACTGGACCTTGTAGGTCATCTAGCCTCTCAGGTGGGCATTCATGTAAATCTGTAATTTCGAATGCCAGGACCTTCTGCGCATTCGTGGGCTGCCTCTCAGCTGGGTGGCGCAGGATACAGTGACTAGGATGGTGGCCACCAGCAGCAGCAATGGAGTGGATCATGGGTGCTCCAGCCCAGGTGTGTACATCCAGACCCAGCTCGGCGGATCAGGGCTGACACAATGCATCATTCAATTGAACAAACAATGCAAGCTTCAAATCATCCAAGCTTACGTACCCACAATAAGCTATAATTATGAGGAGGTTGAAGAGTTTTATAATGATGTGGCCTGCCTTCAAGGCAACAAAAGATGCAGATACAAAATACTAATGGGTGACTTTCATGCAAGAATAGGAAGAACAATACCTGGAGAAAAAAGACTAGCCCTATGGAAGTAATGAATGAGATAACAGAGGTGACAGACTAGTAGATTTTACATCATTAACTCATTTTACAAGAAAAAAGCTAGCAGGAAAAGGAACAGTCCTACACAAGCGAAATTGACTACATCATGTCAAGCGATAAAACCATATTCTGTCATCAATTGTTTTAACATTGGAAGTGACCATTGAATGGTACAAGCTAAAGTGAAGATAAACTGTCAAAAAGAGCATATGAAAATGATAAAGACATCACGAAAAACAAAAATAAAGAGTGATAAGCTGTTAGAGGAGAACAGCAATTTTGAGCTTAATCTGTCAAATCGCTTTGCTCTATTGCAAGACTTGGAAGAGATGAATATTACAGACCAAAATGAACAAATAGTCAAAAACATCCTTGAATCTGCTACATCTATAGCACCACTGGAAAAACACTTGGTACAGTCAAAAATTTCTGATGAAACTATTGATTTAATGAAAAAATGATGGACAATGAAGAATACCGAAAGTTTCACTAATAAACTGGAGTACGTTGAACTTGGTAAGACCAAAAGAAAACATATCCAAGAAGAAATGTGTCAGCTTAACATGAAGGTTGTAAAAAAGGCAATTGAAGAAAACAAAGGGATTAATAGAGAAAATACAAAAAAGGTGTTTACATTAAAACATGAAGATGGCTCTGTGTCTAGAACAAGACAGGAAATGTTAGAAATAATTGGACAATTCTATTCAGAGCCATGCAAAAACACTCAAAAGTAACCAACACCCACAAAAGAGGAAATGTGAGATATTCTAGTGGAGGAAGTATCAAGTGCCATAAAATCAATGAAAAATGGCAAAGCTTCAGGAAATGACTGCTATAGTTGAACTGCTGAAAGCTGGCAGTCACAGTTTATAGAAGATACTAGCAAAACTATACTCAAGATGCCTCAGAGAAGAAAAAATAACCAATGCATGGAAAAATGCTGAAGTGATTCTTATACACAAGAAAGGGGCCCAAGATGATTTAAAGAACTAATGTCCAATAAGCCTACTTTCAATCATCTATAAGATTTCACCAAGAAAATAGCAAAAAGAATATGGAGAACATTAAATGGTGTACAGCCAAAGGAGCAGGCAGGGTTCAGAAATAGCTACAGCACAATGAATCACATCCAGGTTGTTCAACAAGTCATTGAAAGGCACAACAAATACACCATGCCTCTGTGCATAGTTTTCATTGACTACAAAAAGGCATTTGACTCAATATTCTAGCAAGCAGTAATTAATGCATTGCTCAACCAATGCATAGACACTGCTTACATAAACTTGCTACAATCAATGTATGAAAAAATAATGGTGACAATTTGCCTTAATGATCTTAAAATAGAAATCATCATAGAACAAGGTGTACAACAAGGTGGCACAAGGCCACATATCCTTTTCTCAGCCTGCCTTGAAGAAATATTTCACAAACTAGACTGGGCAAAAGATGAAATAAACATCATTGGCGCCTATTTAAATCACTTAAGATTTGCAGGTGATGATGTTCTCTTCTCACAAGACCCAGAAGAACTACAAAGATACATACAAGAGCCATTTGGTTTTAAAAAATAAACCTGAAGAACAGTCACATTATGTTTAATACATTCACCAAAGAAAGAAAATTCTTTATATATGGAGAAGAACTACTAGTAGTAGACCACTACATATACCTTGGCCAATGGATCTCAATAGAAGGTGATACAATAAAGGAAATTGACCAGCATATTAAATGTGTTTAGCAGGCATTCAG
This sequence comes from Pseudoxenodon macrops, assembly GCA_032467955.1. Classification (NCBI taxonomy): domain Eukaryota; kingdom Metazoa; phylum Chordata; class Lepidosauria; order Squamata; family Pseudoxenodontidae; genus Pseudoxenodon; species Pseudoxenodon macrops. The sequence continues at coordinate 65,797 of JANHFT010004863.1, forward strand.
CAAGCTAAGCATAATTTTCAAGAACTACCTTCCCGAACTATGCCTGAAAAGAAAAGTTTTTGATCAGTGTATATTACATGCTCTAACATATGCTAATGAAACGTAGACACTAACTTCACAATTGATACAAAAGCTATGAGTGGCGCAAAGAGCCATAGAAAGATACATGCTTGGTATTACAAGACAAGATAGAAAGATCTGCACATGGATTAGAGAACAAACAAAAGTATACAATATAATCTGATAAGAACTGATGGTAGGTTGACCAAGGCAATCATAGAATGGATCCCATTTAATAAAAGGCATATTAGTTGGAAACATGCAGACAAGGCCTTCATCCTGCAGTGGAAAGACAATGGCTGATTGTCTGATGATGATGAATGATCATATAATTATATATCACACACAGCACAATTATTATACATTATATTAGATTGTATTACATTAGATGAGTGGTTTTGAACAATTTTGAAGGAATGTTCTAACCTGTCCAAGTACTAGAAATAATGTATGTATTTAGCAGACTGCCATAATAACCCTACCTTTTTTTACAGTTACTATTAATATGCAGTAGAAATGAGTGTTAATTTAAAACTTATCTAACTTAAATTAGAATTAAGAGGAAAAAAGTATTATCAGACAAAAAAATGCAAGGTACATTTGTGATATGCATATGTAATATAGTCCTTCTGTGAGTCACATCCTAATTTGAATGCTTTGTTTGTAACAACATCTCTTCAAACCAGGCTGTGATGAATCTTACAACATACTGGATGGGTGATTCAGAAGGTAAAGAATGACGACTAGATCAGGGTCACTCCTGATCTAGTTCCTGGCCATCAATTGTTTGAACATCTATGGAAGATGTGACTTTGAAAGCGTTCAACTCCTTTCTGTCCCACTACATTTAAATAATAAGCCATTAGATCACCCCATTAAAAGCCAGGTTTGACCTGTAATGAGCTTGAAATATTTCTATGGAGGGAATTTGTTTTTGAACCTTTGTAGGTATCAGTTTCAGCACTATAACTACGATATTCGCACTTTGTCATGCCATGCCATAGAAGAGGAAGCTGCTTGTTATTTCCTTTTAAATAATATTTATTCCTAGTATTTTGGCCAACAAGTTTTCAATGAGGATCTAATATGCTTGGTTAGATTTAGGATTTTAATAGGAGAAGGTAACAGTTAGAGATAGACTATATTAGTGCATTATGGAATAAAGATAACAATGTATTACAAATAATAAGGCAATGTAAATAAAGATACAGGGGTCTGAGAAATTAAAACTAATATAACAGAATACAGAGTTGAAAAGGGACCTAGGAAGTCTTCTAGTTCAACCCCATGCACAAGCAGGAGACTCTGTACCAAGATTGTCAAACTAGATTTCTTTGAGGGCATTGTAGTTTTCCACTGCGGGCCGGCCACAGGTGGATATGGGATGGATGCCCCCTGCAGCACTCTGCTGGCCAAAACGGGGTGCAGGGTCTCCCAGCAGTGTTCTGCAGGAGGCCGTACAGGCTGAAAATGGGGCACCGGGGGCTGCACGCACCCCATTTTGACTGTCAGAGGCACTGTGGGATGGTCCTTTGCTATTTCCACGCTGGCACCACTGCTCTATACCATTCAAGATAAGTGGTTGCCCAGTGTCTTCTTAAAAGCCCTTCAGTGATGATGCACCCACAACTTCTGAAGGCAAGCCGTTCCATTGTTTAATTGTTCTCATTGTTAGGAAATTTCTCCTTAGTTCTAGGTTGCTTCTCCCCTTGATTAATTTCCATCCATTGTTTCCGTCCATATAAGAGAAGGCAAGCAGGGATCTCTTGACTTTTGTACTATCGTTATGGTGAAATGATTTTCCACTTAGTTTCTGAAGCTCATAGGGTGACTGTGCCAATTTCTCTGTCTCAGCCCTACCTTCTCTGATGGTTGTGTGGAGAAAAAGTAGGAGAGGAAATCTTGAGAGGAAGGCAAAACATAAATAAACTAACTAAGTAATTAACTGTCTGCATGCATCCTTACCATTTGTCCCACAAAAACCATCATCATATGAACCACTGGTTTTCTAAGAAAAATGAACAAAATGAATGAATGAAAGAGTAAGTGCTATGACTCTGAAGGACCTTGATTCCCTCCTTCCCCATTGGTCCTGAGAAAGTACTTGTAACTCTTTCTTTCCAGTCATAGTATTGTAGTTGTAGTGCTGGGAGAGGAACATTTTCTGAGTATAAATAAGGCAGCATGAATTGATTAGGAGATTGTCTTTACTCACAGTGCATACTCCTACTCTTCAAGAGCTTACTGGAGATAATTGACCACATAAATCAATGCTTTTATGTCCAATAATCTTTGAAGCCTAACTGGAAAGACTCAAGAAAATCTGTTGCATCCAAAACAGTGATATGGTGAACCTTTTCAGACCGAGTGCCCAAACATGTGTGCATGTGCATGCGCTGGAGCACCGGAAACCAGAAGACCAGCTGGCTGGTGCATGCATGCCTGTTTTTTGGCCATTTTCCATGCTCCAGCACCAGCGCCGACCAGCTGGCGATGGTGCATGTGCCCACAGAGAGGGCTCTGCATGCCACATCTGGCAGGTGTGCCATAGATTCACCATCACGCTTCTAAGATTTTCTATAGCTGATTTTCTATTACCTTCTTACCAAACACTGTGAAGAAGGGAGATTAAAACTAGGTGAAAGTTATCAAAAGCAGTAAAGTCGAGGAAGGGCCTCTTCAGGAAAAGGAACACTACCACTTTCTTTAAGGCATGTGGCTCTTTGCTCTCCACCAGGCAGGCACTGACTTTCTCCTACAGCCAGCTACTCACACTCCCCTAGATATCCAAATAACTCAGGAGGGGCCTAGATCTATCTTACAGGTAGCAGAATTCAGACTATGGAGGATCCCTCAGTTTCTGGCTCTATTAAACCAAATGAATTCTCGATTCATTGAAACTTGCCATAATGGATTTTGTTCATCTGGAATCCAAATCAGAGCAGCTATAAGTGACTTTGTCTTTCAGTAAACCTCCAAAAGGTTTAGGGATATTTCAGCTCAATACCAGTAAAAAGCATACAACATCACTTCCATGATTAATGTTACAATAATTCATGGTATAATGAAGGAAAATCTATAACTTCCAGGATCAGTTCAGACAGTGCTTCACAATTAATCCACTCCCCTGACTTCTTCAAAGTCCTGGCATTCTATGATTTCTCACTATTAGTGTTGAACTAATAGTGAACTATAATTAGTTTGGTCGAATTGGGTTATTTGATTTTGTGGTGGTGAAATCCTGAGTAATACTATTTTCTTCTATTTTTTTAGATGTATAAACATTTCAGAGAGGGATTTAGAGTCTTATTGGGTGGCATCTTCCTCTCAGGCTTTTAGCCAATTTAAAGATTTAGAGCAGTGTTTCTGAAGCTTGTGCACTTTAAAACATTTGAATTTCAACTCCCAGAACCAGCCTGCTTCAGTGTGGTTTAACCAGTCTGGCTGGGGAATTCTGGAAGTCGAACTCCGTCTTAAAGTGGCTAAGAAACACTGGTTTAGAGGGATTCTAAAAACAAGTAAAGGGAAATGTATTTGATCCTTTTAAGACTTCTTAAAATTTAGAGTATAAAATGGCAATGAGGTTGCTGCTCCCAGCTATAGGCTTTTCTGATCTTTCTGAGGCATACAGTTATGCTTATTCAAGCTTTTGACCCAGAACTGGATTATAACATACAGTCATGAATATAAAATCAAAAGTTGAGATTTGAAGATCAATGCCAATTGAGGACTGTAGATACTATTGTATTCCAAGTTGTGTGTGACAAGCTCTTAATTTTCAACATATTTTTAATCCTTATTCTTCTGCTTCTTACTGTCAAAAAATGACATCTTTACTTTTCAGGCAGCTGTCTTAAGTCTTCCTGATTCCTGAAGTAAAAAAAAATAGAAATACAGGTAGTTTAATAACAAAGTACCTGAAAATAAAACTTTCAAATAAATATTCAGATGATACTCTCCAAATTTTAAATGTGCTCCTTTTGATTTACTCTTGATATCACATTTTTGAAATGCCTTTCACTCAGTGAAAAGTATGCATGATTCCATAGTTCATTAGGTTTTCAAGCTAGATGCTATGGAAAAGAAAAACTCTGTCAAGCTGCTATAAATTCTGTTCACAGTGACAAAATTAGCACCTTCAGTATTTTCATTTAGACATTACTTAATTTCTTAGCATGGCTTATGAAGATGCATATATGTATAATACAATTAAACAGAAGTATCACTAATTTTCAGCTAATGCTAAAGAGAGCGTTTTCAATAATACCCATTTCTTTTTCCATCAAGTCTGTGTCTCATTAAATCATGAGTAGGTAATTTGGATAATATTGATCTAACTCAGAGAGATAGATATGAGGACTAGGGAACAGGAATTGCTGTGCTTTCTAAGAAATATATTTCTTTACATTTCCTTTACTGGTTGGTGGGGGGGACGGACAGCAAAAATGTAATGCTTATAAGCAGATAAAGGAGATCCAGGCAGTTAGACACTGCAGTTTGTGACTATACTGGAACTGAATATTATTGATTATTAAGATGTTCTACTGAAAATGGGTGAAAACCAAGTCCACCAGTCTTAAAGTGATAGCTTTATGCACAAATGCTCTCTCACTGTTCTTTCTGTTATTAATAAATGCCAAAATATATTAATGAGACTGACCTGGGATTATCAAATGCTGATCTAAGGATAATAAATGATTGCTGGTTAAATGTTTTCAGTGTTTTTTGACCTCCAAGTTTATATTGTTGACTTTTTGAAATAAATTATAGCTTCTCGATAAGAAGGTTTGACCTTGGGCATGGACACGCATTATTCAGCACTTAACTTATCCAAGGCAATCAGGTGAATCTATGCATCATTGGTTTATACTTTCATTAAACAACCTCTGTAATTAAAAACAAACAAAACAAGATATTAAAATCCGACTTCCATGTGTCGGAGGACTTGGAGTAAAGGCCAGCTAGCAAACTCATACCCTGAAGAACAGTTCGAGTGTGAAGATCAAAACCCAGTGACATTCATGTTCAAGCATCTCTGACATAACTTTATGATCTCCCAGTAGAAATAGTCTAGAATGTATATTGATCATGCTGAACTGAAATATGTGATAATGATGAATTTTGGAGTTAATTCAATGGAATTATGTCAGTCCCCAAAATCTCCTGGGCATTGGGTGCAAATCAGAGGTTCTGAATCTTCTTATTGCTGGTTCGCTCAGGGTCGCGCCTCGAGTGTGTGTGCAAAGCATGCGAGCGCGCGCATGTGCAGCAGTCAAAAACTGCATGTGCAGAAGCAAAATCCAAGATGGCTGTGCCAACGGCGCCACCAACAGAAGCGGTTCCATGATGTCACTGCGGAGCTACTACATACTCTATAGAACCAGATAGAACCGGTAGGAACCCATCTGTATCTATTTCTGGTAGTGGACAACTGGCAAGAATACTTCAGCTTATGTAATAAACTTGAGGACCCCAGTGTCTAGAGGCCCACCTTAGGGATCACTTATATATATTGTTGAATACTTAAGAGCTAACTAACTAAAGCATTCTGGTTCCTCTGACGGAGCACCTCAACAGTGTCTCATATTTTTGACAAAATATAGAAAAGATACATAACATTTCAATTCCATCTAAATACATATTCATTTGAAGCCACATTTTTGATTATGAACATGTACTTTCTCATGTTATACTTGTATTGGACTGTTTGTCTAGCTGTAAGTGGTCTCCCAGATTATTCTTTTCAAGTATCTATTTCTATCCATTCTGCAAGCAATTATAAATTGATATTTAGGAAACTATAATAGGAGTAGCTTTCTGCTTTACTACTCTACTCTACTCTACTCTACTCTACTCTACTCTACTCTACTCTATTCTACTCTACTCTTTTATCTTTTATCTAATACATGCTTGATGAAATTAAATAAATAAAATAAATAAAAATGTCTTGGTATTGAACCTGTGGAATTTAAAGCATTTACTGTATGTAAGATTTGAACTCTAGGCTTTTTTTTAAAAGTAAAGTCAGCAAGAAAGTGATTTTATGATGCATGCATTTTTTAAATAATAAAGTTTGGCATCAATTGGTATTTTATAGGGCTCTTTCTGTCTTTACATACAGAAGAATGCAATGCAGAAGAAACCATTAGCCATCAGCGTTATACTGTTTTCCGGGTAGCTTTGAGAGTTTAAATAATTTTTCCAACTTCTGCAAGTCTTTGACAACATGGCTATTTTCCCAGGCCTTGGGTTAGGTTGGTTGTTGAGTCTCTGGCTGATTTTTTTTATCATGTACTGTACATTTTATCTGGGTGTATATATTCTTCTTCTTTTAAAGTTTTCCTTTTGTTTAATCATGTAAGCCACTCTGAATCAATTGGGAGTGGGGGTGGCTTTCTAAATGTAATACAATAAAATAAAATTTAATTGCCCATTATACATATCAATGGGTCATATTATTATGTTATGTTTTAATTATATTCCTTGTAGTACGATCCAATTTTTAAAAATTCTTCTACTGGCGATGCTGCGTGGTTGAACAATGAATGTTTGAAGTCGTATGTATTCTCAATTAAAAATTAAGTATTTCCAGTACTTTGCATGGAAAGAAAGAAAGAAAGAAAGAAAGATCATTGCAAGGAATTGGATCATCTCCTGCAGTACCATTATCATTTCCACTCATCTTGGTCAGTAATCTGCAAGGCAGATGTTTGTGACAGATGATGAGAGACCTTACTGTGAAGGGACACTAGCTCTATACAATTTTATGCTACTACCAGAAACACATTATACAGAAATGGGATGGAATGTGGTCCCTGCTTGTTTTTATTATTGTAGCTTTACTGCTTGTAAAAAAGTTTTTAATATTCAAAATATGTCTTTATTCTTTCCTATTGTTTATGCCTGCTCCAATTCCTAATAGACACTAAAAAGCTGGTTAATTTGGTTCCATTTTCCCCCAGTAGAGAAAGCTATTTATAATTACCACTCAGCTAAAGGTTACTTGAACATGTGTAGCTGCTAAAATGCTCTGCATAATAATTAGTTAATTTTAATGCTCAAATAACATTTTATATAAGAACTATAGTCTTAATAGTCTTGAAAACATTTAGGAGAGATGTTCATCAAGTGGTAAAACATATGTTTTTACTAATGTACTCAACATGGTGTACTAATCTACAGCTATTTTTGGGTGCAGTACAATGGCTTTTTGAAGCAATGTTCCCCACAAATCGAGAAAGTTAAGATAATGTTAGAGGAACAGAGGTGGGAGCAATGTGGGGACGCAACAACCATGGCTGCTACGAAATGGCATGCATATCTTGCCACCATGATAGAAATTAATTTTCAGAAAGAAGTAGTAAGTAAGTAAGTTCCAGCACTGGAGGTTTTTAAGAAGATGTTGGATAACCATTTGTTTGACGTGGTGTAGGAGTTCCTGCCTAAGCAGGGGGTTGGACTAGAAGACCTCCAAGGTCCCTTCCAACTCTGCTATTATATTATATTAAGACAGGAAGGAAAGAAGGAAGGAAGGAAGGAAGGAAGGAAGGAAGGAAGGAAGGAAGGAAGGAAGGAAGGAAAGAAGCAAGCAAGCAAGCAAGCAAGCAAGCAAGCAAGCAAGCAAGTTTTAGTCCAAGCTTTTCCTGGCCCTCTCTAATGCCGACCTAAATGGTCCAGAACATCTTAGGCACTGCTTTGGACTAGACTGAATTGCAAAAGCAGTATATATATTTTTAGAGATGGTTCACACAAAGGTTGCTGAAATATACTTCCCCCCCTCTTCTCTAATGTATTAAAACCTGCAGAGCAACTCCTTTATAATTTCAGAAATACCTGCTTCCTTGTTTACCTATCTATTATAATGCTATTCCACATTTTGGGGTAAGCAGATTTATTCAGAGTGCAAAAAGACAAAGTGGTACGAAACCAGAGAAATTAAAGATTTGAGATTTTAAAAAAAAGGAAAAGGAAACAAGGCTAAAACTAATCTACATCAACATTATTCACTGGATCTCCCTATCGGTTTCTATCCATGCAAAACATCTTCGATTTCACCTTCACTCACCACATTTATATATCACTCCATACACTGACTGTTTTCCTTACATTTCTTATCTTTTTCTTTCTGATGGAGGATCAAATACAGTCTACTAGATACTGAGCCATTTCTTTCCCTTAATATTCTTCCAGTTTGCAACCAGCCCTGGATAAAGGCACAGTCATGACAACCAATAGGGCAGAGCTGAAGTACTTAAGACTCAAAAGCGCCTGAGGACAAGACATGAAGTACGGTAACAGATGGAAGCTGATCAAAGAGGGATCCAACCTAGAATTAAGGATAAATTCCTGTCAGTGAGAACAATTATTCAGTGGGGTGGCTTGCCTCCAGAAGTTGTGGATGCTCCAACGCTGGATATTTTAAATAAGAGATTGGACAGCTATTTGTCTGAAATGTTAGAGGGTCTCCTGCTTGAGCTGGGGTTGGACTAGAAGGCCTCCAAGATCCCTTCCTAGTCTGATATTCTCTCATTCTGATGGACTATTAGATTTTCCAGGATACTGTTGGCTTCCCATTGTGTCTGCAAGGACATATACAGTTATGTAACATATAAATAGATAGAATAGAATTCTTTATTGGCCAATTATGATTGGATACATAAGGAATTTGTCTTTGGTGCATGTGCTCTCAGTGTACATAAAAAAACAAGATACATTCGTCAGGAATCATAAGGTACAGCACTTAATGATAGTCATAGCGTACAAATAAGCAATCAAATCATACTAGGAAACAATATAAATCGTAAGGATACAAGCAACAAAGATTATAGTGAAAAAGGGGTGAGGCACTGATTATATGGATGAGGTTATCATCTTGACATTTTAAACAGTTCCCAGCATTAACTTTACTGAACGAATGGAAATTCTTCAAGGGGACATATAAGACATCAGGCTTGCAGAGAGCAAGTTCATTGAGAAAGTAAAAAGGGAAAGCAATGATATGGAATAGTGTTTCCCTTTTGAGGAGGGGGTTGGACTAGAAGAGGTCCACTAGGTAAACCAGGTTCCAAGGTCCCTTCCAACTGTTATTCTGTATTCTACTAAGCCTACTATGCAGAGGCGGGTTCTTACCGGTTCTATCCAGTTCTATAGAGTAGGTAGTAACTCCGCAGTGATGTCACGGAGCCGGTTCTGTTGGTGGCTCTGTGAGCACTGCAATCTTGGATTTTGCTCATGCGCATGCACATAAGCTAGTTTTTGACTGCTGCGCATGAGCTTGCGTATGTGCTCGGGGCGCAACCCTGAGTGAACCGACAGTAAGAAGATTCAGAACCCACCTCTGCTACTATGCATAAGCCCACCAGCGTGCCTACTGTCCCTGTCCTAATATTCCCTGATATTTCCTTTATTTTTTATAAGCCCATTTCTGTAGTATCATATCTGGAATTTTTATGTTGCTGGCTAATTTAGAATTTAGAAGATGGCTATTAAAGCAGATTAAAAGAGGTGCCAGAACTGAGCCAAATGAATCATGTTTATTTAAATTGTCCCCATTATTTAGAGCACCAGAAGTAACAGGATGCTGTCTGTAATTCAAGACACCAAAGGGCTATTTTTATTAGGTGGGTTTCCGGATCCTGCTACTGCTGGTTCGGTCAGGGATGCACCACGCGGGAGCGTGCTTTGTGCGCTGCACGCATCCGCAGTACTAGAAAAAAGCTGCACACGTGCAGGAGCAAAAACCAAGATGGCGCTGCTTATGCTGCCACCGCGAGAACCAGCTCAGGTATGGCAGGCCTGGGTCACTGCCGGTTCCAGCGACCCAGGCCGCCAAGTTACTAATGGTTCTATAGAACCGGTCCGAACCGGTAGGAACACACATCTGCTGCAAAGCCTCTCTTTCCACCCTCTGCCTCCAGAGATGTCTAGTTTAGGCATCAGCAAGAGAAGGTTACATATTAATGAGGATTAAGTGTATATCAGGCATTGAGTGCCTGGGGCAAAAAGAAAAGGGGAAAAAAATAAACAGCAAAAAGTTTGCCATCTCACAACTTGCAACAGTAAATAGGGAGAGTTAGCTTGTCTAAGAAGTGTTTTTCAGCCTTTAATTCAACAGTGTGGGTCAGTCACAGGGGAAAAAGTCCACTTGAACTTAAGGAAAAAGAACAAAAGAAAACAGAAAAGTGCAGTCCTGCCAAATGGCAGGACATGCTCTTTCTTCCCTCTTGCCCCCCCCAAGTATTAAATGCAGCCCAATTACCCTATAATTACACTCCTTTGCAATAAGAGATCAACAGCTACTCCTCGCTGAATGTCCAGGCCAGTCTGAAAAAGAAGTTTGTTTAATAATGTGTTTTATGCATGCTTCTCCTTGGGTTAAACCAACAGGGAAGGTAATTGGGTTCTCACTATAGGCAGCATTCATTGCTGCTGTCTCCCATGGCAACCAAACCTGTTTACTTTGGGGATTAAAAATGACACTTCGTTCTTCCTCTCTCCGTAGGAAGGTGCAGCGAAGAAAGCAGCAGTGTATAATGGGAGAAAAGTCCTGCTGTGGTGATGGGGAAAAAAAATCCCCTTATTTTATCCCCTTAAGGTAAAGGTAAAGGTTCCCCTTGCACATATGTGCTAGTCGTTCCCGACTCTAGGGGGTGGTGCTCACCTCCGTTTCAAAGCTGAAGAGCCAGCACTGTCTGAAGACATCTCTGTGGTCATGTGGCCGGCATGACTAAACGCCGAAGGCGCACGGAATGCTGTTACCTTCCCATCAAAGGTGGTCCCTATTTTTCTACTTGCATTTTTACATGCTTTTGAACTCCTAGGTTGGCAGAAACTGAGACAAGTAACTGGAGCTCACTCCGTTACGTGGCGCTAGGGATTCGAACCGCCAAACTGCCAATCTTTATGATCGACAAGGTCAGCGTCTTAATCACTGAGCCACCATGTCCCTTTTATCCACTTATCCCCCTCCACAAATGTTAATTTTGTAACATGAAATCTTGAGCATTGAATACAGGCTGTCTTCGGTTTACGACCACAATTGGGGGCCAGAATTTCTGTTGGTGTGCCTGATTTTACAACCGTTTGTACAAGTAAAAACAACCTGCTATGGTTGTTAAGAGAATCACTGCATTTGTTAACTAAACCATGAGGTCATTAAGCAAACCCAGCTTACACCATTGACTTAGCATGTTGGAAGCCACCTGGGAAGGTCAGAAATGGTGATCATATAAACCTGGGTGACTACAAGTGTAAATACATTGCCAAGTCCCCAAATTTTAATCCTATGGCCACTGGGATGCTATGAGTGGTGCGATGGCCTAGAGGTGAAGTTCTCGCCTCACAATCAGGAGGCTGTGAGTTCGATTCTAAATAGAGGCAGATATTTGTCTCTCTGGCTCACAATGAGAATATATCTGCTGGGAAAAAAACTCCACATTGGCAACAGGAAAGGAATCCGGCCAGTAAACACTCAGTTCCATTCAGTTGCCCAGACTCCACCCCGCAAGGGATTATGGGATCATTAAAAGAAGATGATGATCATGGGGATGCTATGACAAATTTGTAAGTGTGAGGATCAATTGTCACTTTTTCCATTGTCAACTTTGAAAGGTCACTAAACCAGTGACTGTAAGTCAAAGACTAGCTGTAGTTTGCTTCCAGCTATGGGAAACTCTTATCTACTCCAGAGGTATTTTAATAATTTCTGTTCCCTATATAACACGCAACATGTTTCCTTCACTGAACCGAAGAAGCACATTGTGAAACAGATGGGTCTTGCTTGTGCCTTGAAATTAAATTAAGAAGCCGAATGTTTCGTGCTGGAATGTAAAATAGGCGAGCTATAAGAGGAAAAGAACATTTTTGTCTATGAGAAGGCATAATTGCAAATGAGAAGTCATCGTGTTTCAATCCAACCTTAACTTTGTTTAATGCAACTGGTTAAATAAAGATAGGCTCTGCTGGACGTGGATGAAAATTAGAAGGCATCTTATGAAAACTAGTTTCAGTTTCATTCCGCAAGCGCTGTGATTATTCAGAAACTTTTTGTACTCACTGAAAAAGACAGCATGTTGGGTGAGCTTACTGTTTATCTTCACTGGTTAAAAAAAGCTAACTCAGCCAAACATCGAGATAAAGATAGCACGATGTCCAGAAAGGAAACCATATGAAAAGGAAAGAGAAATAGAGTGAAATAGAAATAGAGTAGTATGAGCTGGAAGGGACCTTGGAGGTCTTCTAGTCCAGCCCCCTGCTCAAGCAGGATAACCCATACCATTTCAGATAAGTGATGGCTAAACTTTTCGGCACCAAGAACAGAAACTGGGGCACACATGCACGTGTGTGCACGTGCCAGAGCACCAAAATTCGTAAGAGCAGCTGGCGACTGCGTTCGTGCCCACGATTTCAAAGGTAAGCTGTTCCACTGTTTAATTGTCCTCACTGTTAGGAAGTTTCCCCTTAATTCCAGGTTGCTTTCTCTCTTTGATTAGTTTCCAACCATTGTTTCTTGTCCTGCCCTCTGGTACTTTGGAGAATAATTTGACCCCCTTTTCTTTGTGGCAGCCCTTCAAATACTGGAATACTGTTATCATATCACGCCTAATTCTTCTTTTCTTTAGACTAGCCAAACCCAAATCCTGCAGCCGTTCTTCACATATTTTAGACTGGAGGCTTTTGATTATCTTAGTTGATGTTGTGTAAGAACATGAAGAAGCATCCCCCTCTTGTAAAAAGGAAAAAAAATACAGAGGATGAGAATGAGGCATAGAAACATGGCTTAGAAACTTTGCCTCTTGGATTGTCCTCAGAAATGGACTTAATAGGACACTTGATAAAGCAACTGAGGAAGGATATTGCATATTCTGTTGAATTGGAAGCTGGAGCTTTCGAAGTTGGAGAATGTATAGATGGGTGCTTACATATAATGTTCGGAAAGCTGAAACGATGTCATATAAGAGCCAAAAATGAGACATTCTTGGTTTTTTACTTTCAAGTTTGAAAGCTCATTGATCTACTGATAATGCTTCCTCTTGCTGCAGCCATTTTGTTTTGTTTTTCTTTTGTGCCTCACTGTTAGCTTCTCACAACTGCCTGAACAAATCTCTGCAGTTTTCTTGGCAAGATTTCCACACTGGTTTGCCATTGTTTGCCTGCTTCCTAGGGCTAAGAGAGAGTGACTGGCCCAAGGTCATCCAGATGGTTTTGTCCCTAAAGCAGGATTTGAACTCTTTGTCTCCTCAGTTTTTAGCCTGATAACTTAACCACTTACACCAAACGTGACACAGAAATGGCTGTTGCCAAAATAATCCTTAGTAAGAAATTCAGGGTGTTTCTTCTTCAGCCAGTAGCAATCTGAATTTAAGGAGAAGTTAATAGTTGTTCCTCTGTGATGGTTTAAAAAAAAATTATTGAACCTTTTTTTGCTTTCAAGTCACATTCCACTTTTACAGCTTTCCATTATCGGTATCAATCCTGATTGTAATTTTTCAATTCATGACCAATTGTTTTATACATTCTGTAATTTCTTATACATACCACTACCTACTACCCTTTTTATGTTATACAATATTTGACCTTAAAGTATGGTAGGTATAAAACATAATATTTCTTACTATGTAATATATATATAATATAGTATAGTATAGCACAGTACAGTACAGTACAGTATAGTATAATTAATATATAGTATAGTATAGTATAGTATAGTATAGTATAGTATAGTATAGTATAGTATAGTATAGTATAGTATAGTACAGTACAGTACAGAGCTGGAAGGGACCTTGGAGGTCTTCTAGTCTAATCCCATCCTCAAGCAGGACACCCTATGGCCTTTGAGACAAGTGGCAGTCCAGTCTCTTCTCAAAAGCCTCCAGGGATGAAGCTCCCACAACGTCTGAAGGCCACCTGTGTCACTGGTTGATTGCTTTCACCATTAGGAAGTTTCTTCTTAATTCCAGGTTGCTTCTCTCCTTGTTGAGTTTCCACCCATTGTTTCTTGTCCTGCCTTCTGGGTGCCTTGGAAAATAAATTGACCCCCCTCTTCTTTGTGGCAGCCTTTCAAATGCTGTAATGCTGCTCTCAGGCCACCCCTGGTCCTTCTTTTCTCTAGACTAGAGAAGACTAGTGAAGTCTTCTCTTCTAGTCCCCAAGGGAATTTAGCCAGTCTGTTAGATAGTTGATCAGCAACGCAGACACTGCTTTGGCGTATTCGGGAAGAAGGTCTTATAAGATTAGCTATCATAGAATTTGGGGACCTAGTCATAGTTATAAATCAGCTCCTGGATTAAATCCCACATTTGTCTCGTCCTTATGTAATTATGCCACCCCTTTCTCAGTCCTGAATATGGAAGGCTGAGCCCCACGTCTTCCCTCCAACCTCCGCATCTATCTGAGCCAGGTACTTTTGAGTCAGTTCACATGAGCATGCATAAAAGCTACATGATGAACACTGCTAATTGGGTCCATTGAATTAAATATTGAAGGAAGCTCTCGTTGCCTTTCCAATGAGAAAGGTCATTCTGAAGCTACCACAGGCCTCTTGGCTGAGTCTCTTCTCCTGGAAAGTAAGACTGGACAGCCGCTTGTCTGAAATGGTTTGGGGGTCTCCTGCTTGAGCAGGGGGTTGGACTAGAAGATCTCTGAGGTCCCTGCCAGCTCTATGCTGATTATTACTATTATTATTATTATTATTATTATTATTATTATTATTATTATTATTATTATTATTATTATTATTATTAT
>JANHFT010004864.1:0-11525 GCA_032467955.1 Pseudoxenodon macrops
AGGTCTTCAATGGAAGGCAGGTTGGCAGCAATTATTTTTTCTGCAGTTCTGATTATCCTCTGAAGTCTGAATCTGTCATTTTATCAAGAAAAGAAAAATAAATAAACCCTATACCCGTGTTGGCGAATTTATGGCACACGTTGCACAAGCCCTCTCTGTGGGCATGTGCAACGTCGCCAGCTAGTCTTTTGGTTTCTGGCGCGCACATGCGCTCTGGCCTGCTGGTCTTCGCATGCACCGAAGCCCCGGAAACTCGGAATACCAGTTGGCTGGCGCGCATGTGCACACCAGAAACCATAAGAACAGGTAGTCGGCATATGCGCATGCATGCGTACGCCAGAATACCAGTGCGTTCCAGTTTGGGCACTCAGTCCCGAAAAGGTTCGCCATCACTGCCCTACACAGTCTAGAATTCAGTGGATGTAACATGCGAGGATCAAGGAGGAACTACTAGAAGGTCGTGGCAGGAAGCGGAGCATGGGTGAGGCCACGGAGATGTCTGAGGTGGCTCGCCCCAGGCCCTCCTCGCCTACGCCCAATTTCTACCTGCTTTCTTTTGCTCTTCCCCAGCTCAGTGTGCCCGAAGGCAGCCAGATCCTGAGCATATGGCCGTTCTTGCCCGAACCTGTCGCGTTCCTTCCAGGAGACACAAATATAACCCGCCTTATTGTTAAACATCAGCATGACGAATGTTGTTGGCCTGCGCCGTCCGGAGAGACAACTACGGTAGTCCTCGACTTAAACGACCACCGTTCGTCCCCAGGATTTTATGTTGCTGAGTGAGAAATTTGTCCACTGAGTTTTGCGTCCCGTTTTACGAGCTTCCTTGCCACATTTCTTACGGGAATCGCTGCGGCTGTTCGATTAGTAACAGGGTTGTGAAATGAATCTGGCTTCCCCGTTGACTTGTCAGAATACCTGAATGTTAGACTAGAATAGACCTGGAAGGGACCTTGGAGGTCTTCTAGTCCAGCCCCCTGCTCAAGCAGGAGAACCTATACCATCTCAGATAAGTGACTGTCTAGAGCAGGAGTCGGCAATCTGGGGCTCCAGAGCCGCATGTGGCTCTTTCATCCCTCTGCTGCGGCTCCCTGTTGCTCAAAATAGGCATCACAACTGCCAATGTGCGACATGCACCGACACACAATTTATTAATCCTTTTGACCCCCGGTAGGCCAACGATGGATAAATCCAAGAAAAGAAAAGTTTCAGAAGAAAAACAGAACATTTAATTCAACTACATATGCTAGTTTTGTGGCCGCTCAGGAAATAATCAGGCACGGGAAGGGTTTTGTGGCTCCCCGTGTTTCCTTTTCTGTGGGAAACTGGTCCAAATGGCTCTTTGAGTGTTTAAGGTTGGAGACCCCTGATTTAGACGATGAATCTGAATGAATTAAAAGAGATATTGAAGATTCTGGAAAGCTGCTTCAAACAACATACACACACACATAGGTCTCATCTTTAATTTTTTTAAAATAATATTATTCTGGATTACAAAACAGAAAAGAAATATAATAACAATCATGCAGATTTTATTTTGGCTTTATTCTTGATACTTCTTTGACACCTATCCTCTTTCTGGTGTTTGACTAGTATATTTAGATAATCATACTATATCTTTAATTCCTGGAAGAGTTTGCTGGCTTCTGTTTGTAATGCTTCTGAAAACTCTGTGGTGAGAGCTGTCTGCAGACCATTCTTGCTCTAACACAGCATAAGGTGTTTCCAAAAGAAGAATCTAAATTAGTGAGCAGAAGAAAGCAATAAACGATCTTTACCTAGTAGCACAAGATAAGGTAACTTGCAAATAAACATTGAAACTCTTGTGAAAGAATGAGAAAATACAGATGTTTGTACAAGTTCACAAATATCTTTGGTCTTAGAATGTCTTTATTTATTTAGTAAAACATAACACATAGCTTTCGTGGAAGATCTCATTTCAGAATGCAGTTGGACTATAATTTCTTTGCCATATGGATTGTAATTGGAAGATACGTTTCTCATTGGAACAGAGTATCTCAACCATTGCTGTTTTAAAATACATGGGCTTCAACACCTACAATTCCCATAGGGTGTTGAAGTCCACATATGTTAAAGTTGCCAAGATTGAAAAGGGCTACACTACAAAGATTAAGATCAGGCTCTTAACAAGATGTGAAATATATGGCAGGAAATTAGGAAGGAGGGTAAATGTAGGGTTCTTATGCATGTGAAAACAGTCTAGTCTCAAACCCTGAAAAGCTCCAAAGTTGCACATGGAGAGGGAGGGAGGAAGGAAGAGAGAGCTGGAGAAGAGTGATCACCTCCTCTCTCTCTCTCTCTCCCTCCCTCCCTTCTTCCCTCCCTCTCTCTCTCTCTGTCATAAACCTCATAATCTTCCTCAAATTATAGAACTAATCCACTTCTACCTTGGTTTTACTTTAGTGTAAATAGACTAGAGGCATTGGCGAAAAAGGTCAAGGTAATGGGCATACTAGAAAAAGAAAATGTAGAGGTAAGCTGCCCCTACTATTAGTAAACCGCATTTTATGGTAATTACCTTTTGCTTATTACCATTATAGCCAAATAGGGGGCATGAAGGCTTAGCAGTTAACGCTGAAGCCCCAGTTCAAGACGCTGTGCGACGGGATGAGCTCATGTTACTTGCCCCAGCTCCAGACAGCCTAGCAGTTTGAAAGCATGGAAATGTGAGTAGATAAATAAGTACCACTTCAATGGGAAGGTAAAAGCGTTCTGTGCATCTCAGTGTATAGTCATGATGGCCACATAACCATAGAAATGTCTTTGAACAATGGTGGCTCCCTCGGCTAAGAAATGAAGATGAGGACCCCTTCTACAGTGGGACATGACTGGAAAGGAGAAACCATTACTTTTACCTTTTAATTATAACAAAATAAGGAATGGCTGCATATTAATTGTGTGGCATATAAACCCTAGCAGTAAGCAAAACACACAATAAAACATACTATGAAATAAATTTGACCTCAGTGAGGAATGTAATAGCATATACCGTATGTCTGGTATCCATTACATATGATTACAGGTTCTTTCCAGAAAAAGAGGTCATATCAATCCTTTACAATATAGGTATATTAATGTCTCTCTTACACACACACACACACACACACACACACACAAATTGGCAAGGAGACCTGTCTGATACCCGAAGAAAAGCAGGAAGACTAATAAGTCTGATTAAGACACACACATGGAGGTTTGTTTTTCTCAGCGGATTGCCTTGCTTCTTCACTTTTCATTTGACTGGAAGCAAAGCCATCTGGAAGCAGGATGGAGACCACAGAGACATATCCATGGAGTTATCATAGCATCAATTCAGCAGGGGCTTCCCACTGATTGCTTCTGGAATTGTTTGACTTTCCAGTCTAGCCTTCAGCCTTAGGGTTCCCCAATGGTTTCCCAGCCACGTATTAGCCACATGATGACACAGAAAGACACATGAGGATGTGCTCTTGTGACATACCTTTGAACTATCCAGAGGTGGGTTCCTGCCGGTTTGGACTGGTTCGCTAGAACCAGTAGTGGTAATTTCCCCCCGCTCATTGAACCGGCAGCGATGGCCAGCTGGACAGGCCCCCGAACCGGTCCTCTGGCTCAAAGTGGGTGTTCTGGCCTCAAATCGGCTGAAAAACAACCCTCTGCGCATGCGAAAACCTTCTGCCCATGCGCAGAGAGTTTTCACCCAGAAGTGATGAGGGCGTGCATGCGCACTTCCAGCGCAACTCCGAACCAGTAGGGAAAATAAGTAGAACCCACCCCTGGAACTATCCTTATGCTGAGAAAATGTCCATGTAGATTTATCCCTAGTTTCAAAGAAGTCTATTGTAGCAGTGCCGTTTGTTCTATTCCAATGTACTTTTGTATGGTAGAATCTATCAGCAAATGTGCATTTCCTCTATTACACAACAGCCGTACTGGTCTTTTGATTTTCACCCAAAAAATTAACTTTTCCAAAAGGTGTAGAAAAGAGTGCAAGTCTTAAGAAGTTCCAAGTTCTTCAAGACACTGTCCAGAGATCCAAAAGTCCTTTATTGCCTATGCTACTAGCAATGCCTGGCCATACATTATATTTCAGAGTAAGCAAATTTTGAACAGGTGTCTAAAATGTACAGCTTATTAAATTATTCCATATAGACACTTTATTATTCCATACATCTAAGCTGCTGTTGTGGTCTATAATTCACCTATTATTTCAGCTGTTCTAGATAGCCTATATACTGTATATTACCTACTATTTTAGACAGTTTCACATCTATTCTACCAAATCTTGTTATCAGCAATATATGTATTAGTATTTACTATTAGTATTAGTATTTTCTTCTTCAGATGCTGCAAACTTTGCATATGCATTCAACTTCCTCTAATGGAGCTAGCAAGGAAAAAATTAGAGTTTCTGTTACAGTAGAACATACCTATCCAATTGATTAATTAATTAATTAATCTCCTTCCATTCTAATCAGATATTTCAAGAGAGAGAGATTTCTCTAGCAAGAGAAAGAGAAGAAAATCTTGTCACAAAGTGAGGAATGTGAGTGTTGCAGAGTTCCATAAAGTAAAATCTATGCACTCTGATTTAGTGGCTGTAAGTATTTAGAATGTATTTAGATTTATTTTTAGATTTTATTTTAAATGTGTTCAAAGACTGGCCCAATTCCCGGCACAGATATTTTCTCCAGGGCTACCAGCTCTTGGCCACAAAACTCTAGACACCACAAGAGGGCACTCATGAGAAAGAGAAAACTCTTCCACTTTGCTGACAGTTGTGATTCTCCAAATTTTGGAGCTCAGATGTAGTTGCCCTGATTTAACAGATAACAGATTAACAGATTTGGAAGGGACCTTGCAGATCATCTAGTCTAGCCCCCTGTCCAAACAAGAGACCCTTATATCTGCCTCTACCTCCTGATTGTGAGGCAAGAGCTCCACCTCTAGGCTTCTCTTGAGCCTCAGTTTCTGTTTTGAGTGGGCCTCGCTATCATCTCTTTTATCAGACATCTTGAAAATCCTATCTTCAACAGGCAATTCTGTGTTTTGGGGATTGTAAAGTGGTAAAAAATGGTCTAAATCAGGACAGATGACCTGTTGCTGGAATTAAGATACCCTTTCCTCCTTAAGGTGCCCTTTCCCCCTTCTTTTATTAGCTAAAAGGAGACAGTATTTTTTCTTCTTTTAGCCTTGCTCCTGCCTGTGACATCAATAACAGTTTTTACAGCTGACTGAAAGGGCTAAATTTAGCATTATGATAGGAAAAATACATTGTACAGACAGCCTCTGAAAGTTTGTTAAAAATAATACTACCTGAAAAATGAAATTGTATAGTTTGCTGACAGTAACTCTGCCATGTTACTATAATTAGTTTTGTTTCTCCTATACCACTACACAGATCAATCATAAAGGCATTACAAACAGTTAAAGTTTCTTGTTTCCCATTTGCATGTTAATAATAATAACAACAACAACAACACATTCATTTACCTTTCAGAGCTTCTTGGAAGGCTCTGATTTGCTCTTTCAGCTTCATATTATGGCAATACTTTTCCAATTCCAGCTGTGAAGCAATAAAAGAAAAAACTCATTACAAGTTTTGTTGTTTAAGATACTATATTGCCTAGACCTTCCATAAAGGAGCTTTATTGAAATTTTAAAAATCTTTCATAGGTTTTAGGAAAATTGCTTTGTTTGTCTCCCTGTAGCCAAGCAGTTTTCTAATCAGTCACTGAAGTATTAATTAAGTTGAAAGACTAGCATGTTTACAAGGCTATCATCATAGCCTGTAGAAGCTTAGAAGGAAGATGAGAACTGAACAGTATTTTCTTCAATTGTGTGACGCAATAACTTGAATAACTCTACAATGGCAGCTCTAAGAATTAGTCACTCTTCTTAGGCTTCATCACATAGATGCTTAAAGAGAGGGGAATAGGTTGGGAGCAGAACTCATAATAATTGTAATAATAATACTAAAAGGGGGAGATAAGATCAGTGGAGTTTCTCTCAGCTACATCCTGTAGGAAGTTTAGTTGAGTAGAGAAAGCTTAAGTGGAAATAATCATGATTGTGAAATGCTAGTAACAATATTTTTATTGTAGGGAACAGGAAGGAAACACTATTGGTTCACCTTTTTTCTCATCCTTGAGGTGTTAGTAGAGTGAAATCAAAACAATTAAGATGGTAGCTGTGCCTGCAACAATCAAAGTCCTCCCGTCCCCTTCACATGCCTCGATGCTCCTTAGAAGTGACAATGCAAGTCTGTTTTGTATCAACATGCAATATGAGGGAATGACCTTGCGAGACAGGAGGAAGAACTGCAAACTAGGCAACTGTCTGACAAGTAGCAACTGAGTCCTCAGAAGAAATGTGGGCATAGCAAATGTCTCAGAAGAGATTGTAAAAGTGGAGATGGAGGAACTTGGAGACTTGCAAGATTCTGTTAATGTAACCTTACAATAAACTTAGATCTAGTATTTTTAGGTGTGCGTCCTGTCTGGACTTCCTTGCAAGACTGACACAAGGTATCTATGTATAATTGCAGACTAACTATATACTTTAAAGAGCGTGGCAAAGTTTGGCTATTACCTCTCTTAATTTAGTTGTCGCCTAGTCTTTAATAGCCACAGCTTTTTCCGGAACAATTTTAGCTTTTTATGCTCTTAGCTGTTTCTGTTAGAAATATAAGACAAATACCATAAAAGTAGCAGCAATAAAAGACTTCAATAGCATCAAAGTTTTTGCAAGATATCACATGGCGATGAGGTTGTTTTTTGAACCGGAATGTACTTTGCTTTGGCAATTGACACAGAAAACGAGAGAGAGGAGGCTTTTGTGCTTTTTAACTCTTTACATGAAGCTACTTACAAAATGTGTGAATAACAGATTTGTGCAGTGCAATTCTGGTATTCACCTGGTGTGAGATTTTCTCTTAAGTTTTCCTCCCAGAGCTATCCCCCTCTAGTTCTCCTAATTCCTTCCCCTCTGGGGGCTTATTAAGAGAGAATGAAAAGTAAGGAATGGCCTAGCTAGATTTTTACTGTAGTGTGTACAGCCAAACATCACCTGCTTTTTCACTGGAGACAGACCCTCTCTCAGGGTCTTCTACCCAGTTCTTTCACAGAGGCTAGGGTTTAGCCAACAGTTGATGAACCCTTCCTTCCTGTGTTGGGTCTTTGGCATAGATGTCTGTTGTGTTCTGCCTAATCCCCCACGCATATCCTGATCCCCATTAAGGGTAATTGCCAGATCCATTTGCATTCAGTTTCATGCCCGTCGCTGGTTGGCTAACTAGCGACGGGGAATTCCAACCAATTGTAAGTGACTGCCTGCGAGCCAGGGGAATCCCATAAAAGAGGGTTCCCTGCAGCTAGCAGGCAGTCCGGATTATCACAAACTGAAGCCAATAAACGAGAGCTGATTGTTCACTGCGACTCGAGTCTTCTTATGCTGCGTGATCTAACAACGTCCTGTTTGTGGGTCTTCCATTCTTCCAGGCAAGCCGCTCAGGGACCTTTTCTCTCTCTCTGGTCTGCACAGACACGTAATTTCATTTTCTATCCTTTCTCCTCAGCCACTCCATTTTCTCTCTTTTTTTCCTTCTTCCCTCCTTTCCTCTTCTCTCTCTTGTTTTTTCCCACAAGTATCCGATACAATAGGATTTCAGAGCACATCACCTAATAATTACTATTATTATTATTTAGTGTCAGGATTATATATTGTACATTCTGGCGTCAACCCTCCCCTTTAATGACCAACACAAAACTGGAAATGAACTATTTATTTGAATTCAGTGGACTTTTGATAAACTAAGTCAGGACTCTTAGCCACTATTGGATAGAAGACTGTATTCTGAGTAATTGTTATGAAGGGGATTTGTTTTAGAGTTTTGAGTGTTAGAGTTCCTTTCATAAACTCATAAGCCTTAAAGGATCTTCTATTGTTTTCTAGAGGATCTGCCTTAGTCCAAGTACTGCATTTAATTCAGGGGCGACAGGAATCTTCTGACATCACAAATGATTCTTGTGGGGGGAGCATTTGGGATTCTCTTTTTGATGATCCTTGGCAATTTTTTTCTTGGGGTACTTCTAGTATTAGTCTAATTTGTCCCTACTGAAGAGAGAGCAGACTCCCATAAGCCCATTTAAGAACGGAGGTATTTGTTATTGAGGAAGAATATCCTTTGACCTTTTAGGATGTTTCCTCTACTAGTCTGGCCTTTTCGCTTTAAAAATTACAGACTGCTAGAGCAAAATCCAGTCTGGGTGTCAATTTTTGCATGGTTCCAGTTATGGATTAGTGAATGTTTTGTTCCGAAGAGGCAGAGAAAATCATGTTCTCTTCTCTAATTCACATCTGCTATAGCAAATAGCCTCTCCCAACGCTGCCTCCAAAAGGCAAAACTGCTAGGCACATCCATAGCCAGAAAGCCCTGCCTGCTGAACTAGATGAAAAGTTTTTATTTGAGCTGAGGATAATTATAGTCTAATGAAAGATTTTGCCACTTGTCTGATTCTTGAATGTTGATTCTATGTTGGAGGTTCTGAATAACCAGGGAGGGATATGACCAGGTGGTTCCCTTATTTGAGGACAAAAGCAGCAGGGGGTGCAGGGAATGAATCAACCATATCTTCAAACTCAAGCAGGGAAAGAAAATGCAAGCATTCAAACTCAGCAGGCAGCTCTTTATTGTTCACTGTCTGTTGCTTACTCAGAGCATACCTGCCTGTTGGCTGGTAACGCCACACTGTGCGTCAAGTCTATGTCAAATTTAATTAAAGCATTTCTTTAAAATTGCCCTTTTCTCCCTGGATATTAAAGTTGGTGGTGTTACTGGTAGCTGGCAACAGCAATCTTTCAGCCTCAAACCCCTCCCAAAGTTAAGTCTTGTACTACATTGCAGTCCACTTGCTTTTTTCTATTATTTTTAAATAGGTGGGGCCTTTTCAATGTAATACCAATAGCTAAATTATCTTCTGCCTTGATCCCTACTTTTCTAGGAACTGCCCATAGTAGAAATAACTTATTAAACCATACAAAATTGGAGACAGACTGCTTTCAGTATGTGTCCATTTATTAAAGTTCCATCTCTTTGGGTGCAAAGTTTACAGTAGCAATATGGTACCACAAATTTGTTTTTGAATGTAACTTCTATAATCTTAACCAGCCTAGCATATTCTCAGACTTGATATGAGACAATTTAAAAATTAGAAGACTTCTTCTCTATGTCTAGAACAGAGGTTCTGACCAGTTCTGGAGAACTGGTAGCGGAAATTTTGAGTAGTTCAGAGAACCGGTAAATGCCACCTCTGACTGGCCCTGCCCCCATCTATTCTCTGCCTCCTAAGTCCCAGCTGATCAGAAGGAAATGGGGATTTTACCTTCCCCTGGAGTGGGGTGGGAATGGAGATTTTATAGTATCTTTCCCCTGCCACGCCCACCAAGCCATGCCACGCCCACCAATCCACGCCCACAGAACCAGTAATAAACCTTTTTTAACCCCACTACTGGTCTAGAAGCACATGGCTACTGTGCCCCATGCAACAATGGAATGGAAATGGACTATTGAGACTCAATCCAGATAAAGCAGAATATTACATAGACTCAGTATAATCTGTTCTGCATAGAGTTGCATTTGTCTGGGGGTTCAGTTTCATAGATTAGGAGTACTTTGAGATTCAATATTGTTGACATCCAAATTGAATGGCACTGAATCGTAAGCATCTCTTGATCACAAGGGTAGGGGGGGTAAACAGGAATTCTGTGTTACGTCTTTGTTTATTACTCTGCTGTTCTTTCATAACAGAAGGCTAATCTGAGGTCACTTCCTTCTGCCTTTCTTCTCTTTCAGATGTGAACCCAAGCACATGATCCTGACTTCTCTTTCTGATAGGATGTACTTAACTACTAGATGTTAGTCTTTGCCTATCCCTCAAATGTAATCCCTATAAGTAAGTCTCCTTTCTTTGTAAATTATAAAGCCTGCTTCGTTAGCAAAACTTTTCTTGCCTGTTTCTCTGCATATTCACCTCTCTATTCTGTCTCAATTTTTCTTTGGTCCAATTGTTGCATCTGGAATTCAAAATATAAAAGCAAGGGGAGCAGGATCATATTTCTAGGTTTGTATAGTCAGATTTTAAATTTTCAAGGGAAGCCATCTCATTCCCTTGTTGACTGAAATGTTTATGACATTTATATTAGAAAAGTAAAATCCTCCTTTTCAATATTTCTGACAAGCCCCACAAAATTGGGCAAAATTAAGAAACCAAAAACTACACAGATTTCATTTCTTTAATGTTACCTAGGGTAAATAGAGAAATTGTATCAGGGAAGCCTAATAGATTTTATACCCATGTTTCTCAACCTTGGCAATGTTAAGCTGTGTGGATTTCTACTCCCAGAATTTCCCAGCCAACATGCTGGCTGAGGAATTTTGGAAGTAGAAGTCCAGCTTAACATTGCCAAGATTGAGAAACAGTGTTCTATACCATAATGTCATGTCCAAAATCTTTTAGTTTACTGACATAGTTACATTACCGATAGGCTACCCAATATTGATATCTGTAAGGATCTCTCCCTGTAAAATTACAAAAAAAATGTACACCTTAGAACTATAAAAATCTAATCATATATCATTAATGCAATTCTATTCCACATTCTTAGAACTGTTACGGAAATTTAATACATATAATCGCAACTGAGCCAATAATCCCTTCAAGCTCTTACTTGCTTTTCAGGCTTAGCTGTGACCTCTTAATATCAGGCCAAAAATAAAACACAAAGTGAAGGACAATTAAATGGTGTATCTCTTGAGACCCTGACAGGCAGGCAGATAGGTAGAAAGGAAGGGAGGGGGAGAGAGGGAGAAAGAAAGAAAGAAAGAAAGAAAGAAAGAAAGAAAGAAAGAAAGAAAGATCTGGCTAATTGTGAAGGTGCACAGTTTGAGATTATTCAAAACCTAACAAAATGCTGTCTCTTAATTTGACCATGACAAAATACAGCTGCTATGCTTAAAGATAGCAATACCCTAACAGTTTTATTTCTTAATTCCACAATTTGATTCTTGAAGTAAATTGGACTTGATTCAATTATTGACTTTGAGCTACATTAACAAAAACATACAGTTCCAAGAGTTAAATAAATATCTGTAGAAAAAAAATCTGGCATGAAAGATAATCCTGGATGATATCAATCTAATTAGAATAAGGTTGCTTCAATATTTGGAAGATGTTTTCTACCCTTCATTCTGGAATTAAATAATCAGAAACAAGGACTAATGGATGGAAACTGATCTAAGAAAGACTGAACCTAGAAATAAGGATAAAATTTCTGATGGTGAGAATAATTAACCAACAGCTTGCCTTCAAAAGTTGTGGGAGCTTCATCACTGGAAGTTTCAAGAAGAGACTGGACTGCCATCTGTCAGAAATAGTGTAGGTTCTCCTATTTGGGGGGGGTTTAGATTAGATGGCCTACAACAGGGGTCCTCAAACTTTTTAAACAGGGGGCCAATTCATAGTCCC
>JANHFT010004864.1:20959-47426 GCA_032467955.1 Pseudoxenodon macrops
GGGATAAAATAATGTGCTGAAGCTGACCAGACTAAGGACGCTAGCCAGATGAATACCTAGTAGGCAGATTTTTTTCCTATTTTCCTCTCCAAAAACTCAGGTGCGTCTTATACTCAGGTGCGTCTTATACTCTGAAAAATGCGGTAATCAACTAGCATTGTTTAATCACTTTACAGTTCCAATTGTCTCTATCACTTCATGGAGTTCTTCCTTACCAACTCTTGCTTCAGTTTTCCAAAGCTCTTAGTGTCAGAGTCCTGTACTATGTGATCCCTTTTTTCTTCTCTATTTCCACCATCATACACCGTGGATTTTAGGAGACAATTAGTTCCTGTGTATATTTATGTGGCTCAAGATAAACAGTTTCATCCATTAGAAAGGAATTTTGTATCAGATCTGTACTTGCTTAAATGCACTATATATACCAAAATTATTCTTCTCACTCATTGTTTAAAACATGTTGCAGTTTGCAGAAACCCATCCTAAAAATGAGAAGCTCCTACTTTGAGTCCAGAAAATTACTATAACATTTCGTTTTTGTGACATCCAAGATCGAACGTAACACAACCTTCTTTTCTAATCTTTTGAAGTTTGAGGAATTTTGAAATGAGTATTTCTGTTCTGTTTCAATGGTAAATTATAACAACTGGTACTACTAAATTAAAAGCTGCAGGTAAATCTAAAATGAGATCAAAGCAAACATCCAAGTTCTTAGGCATTTTAAATTAACAATTGGCCTAGAGTCGACTGAATAGACATGGATACTATATCCTCTTAAAGATCATTAAAAAAAACACACTCCTTGGTTTTCATATCTTTTGTTGCCCAATTTATAATCTAGACCGCTGAGCTAATTTTTGGTTTCTTCCAGCAATTAGTCAATACATACTTGATGGTTTGGAATGTGGTTTCTGTGAAGACAGCAGGAAGCATTAACCTGTGGTTTAGCACATACAGTACTTAAAATTCAAAGTTTGATACCTCGCTTCATTAGAGTGCCATAAGATGGAATGGGCAACAGCCACAATATACCAATTGTATTCAGGGGCGACAGAAACTCTTTGGTGGCAAGGTTCTGGCAATAAAATGCTTCCACAAAGCAAATGAGAGAGACCCAAACTAAAGTTTAATTCATCAGGCTTCATCAGGATTTCGCTTCATTACCTCAATCTCATATCTATTTATCTAAGTCATTTTGTCTGTTCTAATTGTCTTTGGGAACTCCTTTTACTTGCTCTCAAAGTTAATGAATAGAAGTGTAACAAAAAGAAGGCTGAAACCCTTTGAGCATCCAAATTTCTGCAATTCTGCTACAGTTACGGTAGTTTAGGGGAATTAAAAAACAAGGACCGCTCTCCCCCACCCCCAATCTCACTTCCAGCAGGCTGGCCTACCAGCATTGAGAGCAGAAGCCAGTAAATCCCTTGGGAGTCAAATAAATAGCAGAGTTCATAATTTTCTTCTGTGTCTGACCTAGGGATTCAGCCAGTTCGCACCTATTCAAGAGAACCAATTGTTAACTTTCTAAGCAGTTCGGAGAACCGGTTCTTGGAAGAAATCTTATTTCGTTTTTCCCCACTTTGCAGGGCTAATCCTGTAAGGAAGGCAGAAAGGAAACATTCTGGTGTTGTTTCTAGCCTAATCTTTATTGTCTTGCTTACAGAAACTGCTTCTCTGGTTAACCCTTATTATAGTGTAATAGCTAAGGCGAAGCGCCCATTGACGTGAGTGATGTTGTGTTGGCCACGCCCACACGGTCACATGAATACCGAGCCATGCCTACCCGGCTGATCATTAAGGCAGAGAACCGCTTGTTAAGTTATTTGAATCCCACCACTGCTTGTCTTGCTTTTACTCAGAAAGAGATTATATCAAGAGCCATTAGCCTGCTGCTTTCTTCCAGCCCCTGAAGCAACAGACAGTTGTTTTGGGGAAGAAACCAACAGAAGAAGCACATAATATCTTGGCTTTGGCTTTGCTTGATTTCCATTCACCTCTTCCCACCCTTTGCCTGAAAGAAAGACAGCCAGGCTCAGTCCTCTAAAGAAACACAGGAAACTGACATCAACATCATACTTCTTTCTTGAGTGTTTTCTGCCAAATTGAAAGAAGAAATTAGGAAACTATATAGCTGAAGCAACAGGGAATTTGATTTTCAATAAAAATGTACTTCCATGAATTTCCATTCAACTTATCTATATGCATTTATCAGTGCATGGTGAGATTGGACCCTGTTTTCTCATGTGGATACCTCTTGTTAGCAACCCAAACCCCATTAGTTCTTACGATCTACGTTTGCAGTTGATGGAAATGCATCTTGAGTGTCCTGCAAATGTCAAGAGCTCCACTCAAACATGCACGTACAGCACTGATTGAAGTATCATTATGATCTATGTTATTTCCTAGCTTTTATTTTTCGGATTCGATAAACCAGGCAATCTTATGTCTGTCCTCCATAGCCTTTAAATTCCATTAAATTCCTAGTTTGTTCTCTCTTTCTCTCTCCTTATGATATTTTAGCAGTTCTTTTTTCTAAATCTGACCTTTTTCACGGTTCCATTATGGCAGTAAAAGCACCCATTCAAGGCTGGGAGATAGATACAGATAGGAAATATGGATGATGAATGAATGAAGATAATCCGTTCCTCTTTGATTCTTTTATCATATGATTCAGAGAACTCTCTTCTGAAGCCTCTTTAGAGCACAATGAAGCAAGCAGGGGAAAATAATGGTAAGTGTAAGGCTTGGAATGCTGCTGAGAATTAGGAAGACATTAATCAGCTAGATGGACTATATTGTAAAGCAGCTTCTTATAGACCAATGTTTTGGCTGCTGATATCACAATAGTATTAAAACTTTATTATATTTCTTTCAATACTCTTTTTCAGGACATAGGAAATTGGGTGACATTTTACAACAATGCAATATTAGTCATGAAGACCAGAATATTACCATTTCCTTCTTAAGAATTTATTTTTGGAATATTGCAGTGGTTTCGGAAGAAACTATGTAGATGCTTACATTTTGATGAGTGCTAATATAAAACATGATCAATAGATACATCTAAGTGTTATGTGCTACTGCCCTCTGCAGGAAAATACACACAATTATATGCTTATTTGAATTGTACTCTAAACCTTTGCAGCTGGCAGAATAGCACAGTGAGTCTTAAGCAAAACTATCCTGTAAATTTAAATGTTCATTGGATAGCTTCCCTACCCTTCATAGAATCATTGAAGAATCATATAATCTTAGAAATTATTATTTATGTTATTATGTCATTATAATTAACCATGTAGTTCTACTGGCTAGAGAAGAGACACTGGCAATTCTGCCTAACCTGATTCAGTAAACTACAGGAAATATAGGATTGTCTTCATGTCTTAAAACTTGGTCTACTGGATATGTGTCCAGTTTCCATAATTTTACAGTTTTAATTAACAAAAAACAGAAATGATGCCCTCTCAATCAATATATATGTTCAATAACACACATCAGAATGTTGTTTCAGTAAGTTCTACCTCTCTACGTAAATAGGCAGAGCTTTCAATATATACACCAATTCATATGATCAAATCAACATCTGTGTTGCTAGATGGTGTAATAAATATTTCTAAATGCACAAAGACTGATCAGTGGTTTTTCCTAGGTAGGATCCGCTACAATCAGTTTAACTCTCAAGCCAATATTGGGTTATTTTCATCCCATATAAAATAACATAACATCTAAAAATAAAATGAAGTGACCGGTTTTTAAAAATGTGCTTAAGAAACAGAAATTCAGAGTGAAGTTGTTACCAAACAAACCTGTATTGTGTGGATATATCTGCATGTGTAGAAACCCAAATTGCACACTATGTGAAAATGAGAGAAAAACACCTATACTCTATACAGGTAGTCCTTGACTTACCACAGTTCATTTAGTGACCATTCGAAGTTTCATTGGCAGTGAACAAAGTGACTTATGCAGGGGTGGATTGTGGATATTTTTACTGCCGGTTCGCTCAGGGTCGCGCCTCGCGCATGCGCATGCAGCAATAAAAAAATAGCTTCTGTGCATGCACAGAAGCAAAATCCAAGATGGTGGCACCCACGGAGACACCGACGGAACCGGCTCTGTGACGTCATCACCAAGTTACTAACAATTCTAAAGAATCAGTTAGAACCGGTAGGAACCCACCTCTGGACTTATGACTGTTTTTCATGTTTACAACCGTTGCAGCATCCTCATAGTCACATGATCAAAATTCAGATGCTTGGCATCTGATTCATATTTATGACGGCTGCAGTATCCTGGGTCATATGATCACCTTTTGTGACCTTCTGACAAGCAAAGTTAATAGGAAAGACAGACAGCAGTAGCACTTAGACTTAACAAGATAAACCTAACAATCATGTTACTAACTTAATAACTGTGGTGATTTACTTAACAGCTGTTACAAAAAAGGTTGTAAAATGGGGCAAAATTCCCTTAACAAATAGCTCACTTAGTAACATAAATTTTAGGCTCAGTTGTGGCCATACGATGAGGACTAACTGCATTTGTTCTGGCATTTAGTAGGATTTAGTAATTTCCCAGTATATAGAATCTTGTAAACTATGGTCTGGAACCAGAGAAAGATATGTTGAAAGAAGCAAGCACAACTTAAATTTCCTTCCAAGCCTCACACTATCACCACCTGCCATGAAAACATCAATTCGTATTTGTAGGAAGATAGGGGAATGTGTTGAGTCTCTTATGCCACAAGCTGAAGGAGAAGAATGATTCCCAAGAGTCAGGGAGTAGCACCTTTCTGTAAGAAGATCACCTCTTGAACACAGTAGAAAGTGCTTTCATTAAATTTTGGGAGAATCATCTTCTCCCTCAGCTCCCCATTCTATATTCCCAAAAGATCCTTTGCAAGATATCTGTTGAATTTTATACTGGAATAATGATCAGTCTGAAGAAAAATGTCTCATTCTTAATGATTCCCAACTCTAGAGAATAGCCAGACAGCAGGCTGTGCCTGTGAGTTTTCTATTTATGTTAATCATTATTTATAGTTAACTGAAATGTAATAATAAAATAACAGCTATTGATTTCCTCCCTCCCAAAGGAGTATCTACCAGCTGAGAAAAAACAAAGGCAGGAAGGAGGATTGGTGTTGAACTGTTGGAGGTGCAAAGAAGGTAATCATTTGCCTTCTGACAAATTGATACTTGGCTACTATGGCCAATCAGTGATTGTATTTCGGTAAGATTAAACTAGGGTATCAGATCTGGCCTGCAAAAATCCATGCAATAACTAAATGGCAGCAAACAGGTCATCCCCACCCTATCTCAGCAGTGATTTTCTACCTCCAGTTGCCTTCAAAAAAACTACTGATCAAAAAGATCATTAAATTTCTGTGGTTTTTGTTAATAATCTCTAGCGAGTTTCAACTAAGTAAAAAAACAACAAAATAAAGGTAAGGTTTGCCTTCAAGCTAAACCCCACTCAGAGTGACTATACAACATAGGGTTTTTTAGTAGTGGAACAAAAGTGGTAATTTTCCAAGTATTTTCCAAAACCTGTCTCTTTCTTTCACTCTTTCTGTTTCAATGGCATTTATTCATTTAATGCCTTTTTAAAATTATAATAGTCACTTCAAACAGCTGAACGTTCCATCCTATTATATAACTCATTCCCCCAATTTCTGCACACACAATGGAGACATTTATTATAAATGCGATTTTTTTTCTTTTTAAAAACTTGGTTTTAAGTTAGGATGCAAATTAACAATTAAAGCCTTTAATAGGTGACAAGAGAATTTGGCTTTCACCTCTCTGCCTTCAGTAGAGAGATTGGCAAATTCATATAATAAAATCAATATAATAAAGCCAACATTCAAATAATCAGGACAGTATCTTTTCAAGACTGTCCTGATTATGAAGGAGATAAGAAATGGAGGACAGGGATATAGGAGTGGAAGGGTCAAGGCAAAGCAGAACATGCTTTGAAGCAGATTAGTTTTGTACAGTCATTGTGTGTCTAAGATAGAGCTACTTATGGTATGGTATGTTTTTGCATTCCACAGGCCTCTCTGTATCTTTCTTCAAGTCCGCAGGCTATGGGGTAAATGTTGGACAGGTGATGTCAGACACATCATATATCACCGAAAACAAAAATCAACCCCAGCTGCTCTGGTTATGGATGTCTTCAGATTAGATCAGAACAGAGAAGGAAGAATGAGAACTACTTGGATGTCAGCTAATTAAATGAACTAAAGAACACTCTTGATTTAGGGGACTGGCATTATCTGTGAGTATAAAGCAGATCCCCCTAGAAACAAAAGCCAAGCATTTCCCTCCCTTCCCTTCCTACACTTGCTTTTCTTTTGCGTCTCAATTGCCTTAGCAACTGAACAGAAACCTATCCTCTCTTCCTGTTCAGAAGTAAGTCCCCATGAAGTTTAATGGGACAAACTTTAAAAGGATGTAGACTTGTTGCCTTCAAACCAAGATCAGATTCATTGTATTCTCTCTAACTGTATTTGTATCTTGACTAACTGTGGTTATGCTATTAATCCAATTTTATAGGATTACATGACATAATGAAACACATTAACCACATAGCTGGAGTTGTACAACTTTGGAAGCTTAGTTTTATGTAGTTTTAAGATATTGGATTAGAACCAGAGACTGAGGTTCAAGTCCTCCCTCACCCATGGAAGCTTACTGGATGAGTTTGGATTAGCCATTGTCTCTCAGCCCAAATTATCTTTGTGGTAGGAAACAATTGGAGGAAATTCTCCATATATCATCTTGAGTTTTCTTGTAGTTTGGCCCCCAAGATGTGTAATGCTTTAAATATGCTCGGTGTAATGTTTTAATCAGAATAGATGAAAAGAGAAAGTTTCTGCTTTTGTGAAGGCTTATTGTTAAGCAAATAAATACTTTGGCGTTGAACCTTCTGCTACTACGGTAACAGGAAGACTTAATTTGAAGCAGAATATGGGTGATGATGTACAACTAGTGACATCAATGAGTAAACATTCCTAACCAATATCTAATTACACATCACCCAGATTCCAAAGGAACTAAAAATAAATTACTGAGTTGGGGAAATCATAAGTCTGGATGTCTATATAACCTGGGTTCTTATAAACTGTAAGTTTACACTAAAGAATACCTAAAATTGCCCATCCCCAAACATGTGTTTAAAAATTTGATAAAATATTTATGAATCATTTGTTCTTTTTCAGTCCAAGACTCATTCATATTTATTTTTTTAGAGTATGACTAGACTGCTGTGTACTACAAGAAACATAATTGACCCACAAAGAAATTAGGATTGGTGTGTGTGTGTGTGTTGTAACATAGTGTTGCTTATATCATGCCAAAATACACATTTTTTTCATGGTTGTGATAAGGGTGAGTGTAACAGATATCCTTTGCTCTCAATAGCCCATTTGCTTTGAGAAGATCAAATGAGTATCTGATGTTTCAGTGCACCAGTGCACTTTCTCCAAGTAATAGCAGTTAAGAGTTATGTACAAGTTCAAAAAGAAAAAAAGAATGCCTCTAGTGCTGTAAATCACCAACAGATGGCAGTACTGATGCACTAGAAGATCTGACATGTTCTTTAGCATCTATCACTTCAGCTGGCTGGAAGCTGCCATAAGAAAAGGTTGTATTGCTCAACAGTTCATTAAATTGAGATCTGCAGTGAGTACTTGTTAGTGTGTATTAAGCAATGTTCATGATTGAATTTTGGACCGTTACAAGGATCCCTCTAACGGATATTCACCTCTTAATGCAGGTTGTTTCTGATTATTGTGTTGATGTATTACAGGGCCCAAAAATGTAAAGGAGGTGAACTGGGAAGAGCTGATATGTGTGATCAAGAGTGAACATATTTGACGGTATCCAACAAGTTTCACATGAGAAAGATTGATGACCTACAATCAGCAGATAGCTCAAAGGGAAATTGTTAAGATTGGCATTTCACAGGAATGGATGGGTCACATTACTGATGTTCTTTGATATCAGACGTATGCAAGATGTGTTCTTCACATGCTGAGGACAGAGATGAAAGCTTCCAAAGTTGAAATTACCAGCCAGTACAACTGAAGGTTAAGAATTTTTTCAGGTCATGACAGACAATGAAACATGGTGCTCATGATTACTCAGAAACAAAGTATCAGTCCATGGAATATTATCACAAAGTTGATATTATCACCTGCAGAAAAAAACACACCAAAATCCTGCACTTCAGAGGAAAAATGTATACTTATTTATTTATCTTCATCAAGCATGTATTAGATAACAGATACAAGTATGAATACATGAAATGATAGGTCCTTCAACCTGGCACTAGTGCCGACTGAATGCAACACTCAAAACTTTGAAAAAAAAAAAAGACTAAGCAGTGTTTGGAAATAGGAGAAGGAAAAACTTCTTCAGCATAACAGGCCTCTTATTTAACAAACCACCAGGAGAGAATTGCAGTTGGATTGCAACATTTTACCCCATCTGACACCTGTCTCTCTTTCTTTCCTCAAGGCAGAAAGCATACCTAGTACTGTTGTTTTCTGTTTTCTCCACAAGCGCAACCTTGTGAAGGTTGGGCTAAGGGAAAGGACTGGCCCAAAGTCACTAAACTGGCTTTCATGAGTAATCCAGAATTCACATCCTTCCATGGAGCCTTTGGAATATAAACATTATATATCAGACGATGGTTAGGTGTGCTTAGTGATCTGCATAGGAGCAGTGATGTTGATAAGTGTGATTATGTCCTTAATACTGTATATTATTCTGATTTATTCTTTTTCTATTGTATTATAAGCTCCTTAGAATATAAAGTGAGGCAGCTTATGAACTCTTGTAAATAAATACCTAAACGTGGAAATAAATAACTGGTGAGGAATTCCTTGATCTCAAGACGCAAAAGGGGCAAGACCTTTGATCAAATTAAGTTGAACTTTGACCAAGTAGCAATGCCACAAGAACTTCACGTTTGATGAAAAAATTGACATTCATTTCATAACTGACAAGACATGATAGAAAGTCTGAGATGTAACTGAAACAATTTTACACTCACAAAAAGCTTCAGAAACATATACAGCTAATTGACTTACAACCATTCATTTAGTTCAAAGTTACAATAACTGAAAAAAGTTACTTACAATTGGTCCTCACACTTGACCTTGGCAGCAACCCTAGTCATGTGATCAAAATTTGGGTGCTTGGTAAACTGCATGTGTTTACAACACTGTTTATCCCCTGGGATCATGGGATTGCTAGTTACGTCCTTCCCAGCTAGCTTCTGACAAGCAAAGGTAATGGGAGAAGCTGGATTTGCTTAACGACCGTGTGATTCACTTAACAATTGCAGTTACTCAATTAACAACCATGGCAAAAAAAAATCACTTAATAAGCACCTTGCTTAGCAGTGGAAATTCTGGTCTCAGTTATGACCGTATTATACTACCTGTATTCTAGGCTGCTGATTCAGATTTTAATGGGCAAATAAGTATTGTCTTTTCTTTCTTTTTAACAAGTTCTACATTTAAAATTCTATCCTTGAATTTTAAATATACCGTATTTTTCGGGGTATAAGACACCCCCCCTAAAAGAAGCTGCAAATTTGGGTGCGTCTTATACTCTGAATGTAGCTTTTTCAAAGCTTTTTTTTAGACCTAATGCGGTGCTAGTGAGTGAAGCAATCTTTGCAGGCTTTTTTCATTGCTACTCCCTCCAAAGCAGCTTTTTTCAGCCCTAAGTCTTTGCAGGCTTTTTTCATTGCTACTGCCTCCGAAGAAGCTTTTTTGTCAGTCATAACCAGGGGATAAAATAATGTGCTGAAGCTGACCAGACTAAGGATGCTAGCCAGATGAATACCTGGCAGGCAGATTTCCCCCCCCTATTTCCTCCCCAAAAATGCATCTTATACTCCGGTGTGTCTTATATTCTGAAAAATATGGTAGAACTTGTAAAAAATAAAAATGAGTTCCAGAAGTAGACACTGACCTGATGGCACATCACAATGGGTCTAGGACAATTGTAAGAACTGCCTTCCATGCCCATTTCACCCCAGCCCACCCACTCCCAGCCGACCCATTGTGGGCATTCATAGTTGGCTGGCACTCTTCTCCTGTTGAGGGAAGTGTGTCACTCCCATAAGTGCAAACATAGCAATTCCGCCACTCCTGCTTGCAAACTGGCACTGCAACCTCCCACATGTGGTTGGGTTAAAAATGGCTATTTCCCTCTCATCCTTCCTCATCCTTAAACTCTAATCCTCCTCACTTCAAGCACTCTGAGCATCAGGAAGAACCTGGACCCAGATATCCCCCGAGAAATCATGAGACGCTACCCTTTGCACTTGCACGGCAGGAAATCTGGTGGTATGAAGAGCACCTGGGCTTCTTCACCTCAGCAGAAATGAAAGTTCTAAGAAATAAGGCATTGGCTGTTCCTGCCAGCTTAGTGTCATCTGTAAATTTGATGAGTTCCCCTCTATTCCCTCATCTAAATCATTTATGAAGATATTGAAGAATACTGGGCCTAAAACTGAACCTTGGGATACCCCACTATTTACTTCCGTCCATGTGGATATAGTTCCACTGAAGGCTACACTTTGAGTACAGTTTGTCAACCAGTTACAAATCCATCTGGTGGTGATGCTGTCTATCCCACTGGCAGGCCTGAAGATCCAATGTGATCTACTTTGTCAAATGTCTTACTGAAAATCTAAGTATACTATGTCACCGGCATTTCGACGATCTACTAATTTAGTTACTTTGTCAAAGAATGGAATAAGATTTCTTTGGCATGATCTGTTTTTGATGAATCCATATTGACTACTGGTTATATTTTTTATTTGTTTCTAGATGTTTGCAGATTTTTTGCTTGATTATCTTTTCCAATATTTTTCCAGGTATTGATTGGTTTGTAATTTCCTTGATGATTGGTTTGCAATTTCCTGGTCTGTTTTTTCCCCTTTTTTGAAGATAGGGACCACAACAGCTCTTTTCCAGTCCTCAGGTAGTTCTGCTCTGCTCCAAGAACTTTGAAAGAGGTGGTTCAAAGGTTCTGAGATCATGTCTGCCAGTTCTTTCAAAATTCTGGAATGTAACCCATCAGGACCTGGAAATTTGAATCCATCTAGAGCTGACAGGTATTCTCTTACCTTATTTTTGCTTATTTTAATTTGCATTCCTAGCCTGTCTTTTGCAGTTTTGTTTTTAGTAAGTTGGTTTCTATTTTCTTTATGTGCGAAGACAGATGCAAAGCATGAATTAAACAGTTCTGCTTTCTCTCTACTGTCTGTTACTTCCATGCCATCTTTTCCCATTAGTGGACCGATAGTTTCTTTGACTTTTTTCTTGTTTTTATGTGTTGAAAGAAGCTTGTTTTATTATTTTTTACATTTGTTGCAAGTCTTAATTCATTTTGAGCTTTAGCTTTCTTAACTTCATCTTTGCAGGTTCGGGCAATATTTTTAATTGGGTATAATACCAAAGAAATATAAAAAGGAAGATATATATTTAATAGTACATATTGTAACTGCAGCAAGGATTGTATTTGCCCTTTTCCATTTTCTGTACTTATCCTTTTATTCTTTCAGTTGGTCAGAAAGATCTGTATGCATCCATGCTGGATTTTTTTTTGGCTATCTTGTTTTTCTTTTTCTTTTTTGAGTTGGGCTGAGTTTTTAGAATAAAATTTTTCAGGGTTTCCTAATCTTCTTCAGTTGATTGCCCCTTTAAGACTTTCATCCATGGGATCTTCCCAACTATTCTCTGAGTTAGTCAAAATCAGCTCTTTTAAAATCTAAGACTCTTGTTTAATTCTGTTCTTTTGCTTGTCTCTGTTTTATATTGAATTCTAATATGACATGGTCACTCTCCCCCAAAGTTCCTGCAACTTCAATCCTCTCTATCACATCTTCACTGTTAGTAAGAATAAGATTCAGTATAGCTGTCCCTCTAGTTTCCTCCTCTATCTTTTGGGTGACAAAATTGTCAACTAGGTTGGTTAGGAATCTGTTTGATCTCCCACTTGCTGCAGAGTTTGTCTCCCATTTGATATCAGGTTAGTTAAAATCACCCATTATTACTGTGGTGTGTTTTTTACATGCAGTACATTCAGTGGTGGGATTCAGCCAGTTCGCACTACTTCAGGAGAAGCAGTTGTTAACTTTCTGAGCAGTTTGGTGAACTTGTTGTTAGAAGTAATAATTAGGGCAGAGAACCGGTTGTTAAATTATTTCAATCCCATCACAGAGTACATTTGTTTACTGTTTGGCCAAAATGTCATCTATTTCTTCTGCTTGGTTGGGTGGCCTATACTATACATCTATGGCAATACCCTTCTTTTTTCCTTTTATGTTGACCCATAAGCATTCTAACAGGCTTTCATCCTTAGTGTTATGCATATCTGTGGAGAGGAAGTGATCTCTAACATATAATGCAATTCCCCCTCCTCTTTTTTTAGGTCTGTTTCTTTTGTACAATTTGTATCCTTCTATCAGTACGTTCCAGTTGTGAGTTCCATCCCACCAAGTTTCTGTAATGGCAACAATATCATACCTACCCTCGTGTACTAGTACTTCAAGATTTAGATCTCCAGCATTTTCAGGAACAAATTAAGTTTACAAAAATAGATGTAGGCCAAAGTCCTGGAGATATCTAGCAGAGAGTTCCTTGGTTGAGCCAGTAAGAGACAAGGATGAAATTTACCCAGGAGAACTTATGCTTGTGTAACTGACTGTAAAAAACTAACCCTTGACTGCTTACTGTACTGTTCTTCAGTTAGTCCTTCATTCAAGTTAGCCTTTGCGAATCAGGACTGTTTGACAACATCCCTCCTTCTTCATTACCTATATCATGGTTGTTTGTTTGTTTTCAAATGTGCAAACTACCTTACTATCAAATGAAAACGTTTTTTTAAAAAAAAACCGCGTCACTGATTTAAATAAGTGCATTCAAAATCTTACAGATGGAATAGAAAGCTGGAAATACCATTTATTAAGTTGGATAAGGCTTCAGTTCTCTGGACTGTTAATTTCTACTGAACCTAGCAAGACTTGATCCAATTTTATAGGTAATTGGGAGGATAAACTAGATTAGAATCATAGAGGAATGAATAAAAGTATTGCTTATACCAAAAAGAAAAATAATAATTCAGTCATTCTACCATTTCACACAATGTTATTCCAGGAATGCATTCAACTATCTTATATTGGTTTAGATTTATTATTTGTACCAACCAATTCTTGCCCAACTCAGTGATTTTATTTCAGAGGTCTTTTGATTACAAGTCACCAATTCACAGCAATGAACTTCAGGTTATTGTTTAATTTAGATCAGGGGTGTCAAACTCACGATCTATGGGCCAGATGTGTCACATGATGGTGATGCCCACCCCAGGTTTAACGAAGGGGGGGGGAAGTTGCAACACGTCACATGATGATGTGTTGTCTCAAGTTTGACACCCCCAATTTAGATGGTAGTGGAAAGGGGGGGGATTGGGAAAATTTGATTTGTTTGGTTCTTAATTATTTCAACAGGACTTGTCATGTTAATGGTCTAAGGGTAGCAACACAGAAGTGTCAGAGGGAATAACTGAGGAGCCTCTTGGAGGTTAAAATAGTCATCTCTTGACAGTGCCTCTAGCACTGAGATTTCAACTCAAAGTAGCAAAATATGCTTTCAAATTCTTGGTATATGAATGGAATTAAAATCTCAATTTTCAAAGTTTCCTAGCATCCTGATATCTTAGCAGTGGAATGATTCAAAGGATACACCAGTTTTTTGAAGGAAATATTATTTTTGTTAATTTCCTCTCTTTCATCTTCCAGTGCCTGTTTTGCATTACTTACCTCACAAATATTGATATCCACCCCTCTCTTCTAACGACTCTATTAAAAAATGGAAACCTATTCTATTTTCAAAATCGAAGTGATGTTTGAAACAGCAAAGTAAAAAGAAGAGATAATTGCAAATTGAATACAAACAATTATATTTAAGAAATAATGCCTTTCCATTTTAAAATAAGAAATAAAAGATCAACAGTTTGCTAAGAAGTCAACTCTCCAAAACATCCAAGGGAGAATGGACAACTAATTTATAATTTCTTCCCACATTTTTCCAACAGCACATCAGAAATGATGCAGAGATATGAGCACAGAAGATAATATTACAATCTATTTTTTATAGAAAGAAATGCAGTTTACTTGCACATACACACACACACACCAAACTGAAATGGCAGGAGTTACCTAAGCTATAAAATGGACATAAACATTCAAGATATGTCCTACTTCTTTTACAACATGAAATACCGGTATTGTTATGTAAACACAACACAAAGACATTGCTCTGCACTATCTGCCATATTTCTACAAAGCAATCTTGGCATTTGGAACAAACATCACCTCTTCAACAGCTCACAAGAAGAGGGTTAGATTTTGTTCCAAGCTGTTGTTGCTGTGAATCAACATACAACTTGCCATCTATAAGTTATATATTCAAATTAGAGAGTTATGAACAGCTGCTTTCCAGCTAATAAATTAAGAGAAAAATCTGTTTTTATCCATGCTGGTATTATTGCTCAAGTTATTTAGTGCGACAAGATAAATACTTTGTAGGTGTATTTATCCAGTCATATTGTCAGAACATTATTTCTAAGAACTGAAATACAGAACTGAAAGAATAATAATGTCCTCCTCCCATGGAAACTGATTCATATCAAAGCTCTCCTGAATTCCCCACTGCTTACCAAAGAAAGTGTCATGCAATATTAAGCAGTTCATATTTATCCTCTGCCGTTGCTGGATGCCTCTCATACATACCAAAAGTGTAGTTCTAAGTAACTTGAAATCCTACCCTAATTAACTCTCATTTAACAATATCTTTCATATGCAGAATGCCAATCCCTTCCTGTTCAACGGATGGATGCAAATGAAAGTTATGAGTATTTAAAGTATGGATCAATATTTATAGATTGCTATCATGTTCCAAAACTGAATGGCCCCAATGACAATATTCTGACTCGGCAGATTCAACCTGCAGACTACTTAAATAAGGAATTATTTAAAACTAAGGGACTGAAAGCTAAATCCAAAGGCAGTTTTGTAGAAAGAGCACTTCTCTTGAAATCTCTGGCCAATATTCAGTCAAGCGAGTTCCACATGATGTATTTCTTCACAGAACAGGTTTCGTATTGGGAAAACTGTAACCATATATTTCAGCAACTAATACACGAGGCACAAATTTGAGAATTGGAACAGAATTTAGGAAATAGAACATATATATCATAGTTTAGCTTTACTGTCTTTGATTATGCTACATAGATTCCCTTCAGGCATGATGGATGTGTGAAAACCACCTATTTCAAGAGATTTGTGAATCCTATAAAGTCCGGAATGATCAGAAGTGCCTTATCATAAATTTTGCTAGTCTGTTTCATTTGTGCTTACCAGAGCAGAGGAAGAAAGGAATATTACCCTTAATAATCATGACTGCTC
This sequence comes from Pseudoxenodon macrops, assembly GCA_032467955.1. Classification (NCBI taxonomy): domain Eukaryota; kingdom Metazoa; phylum Chordata; class Lepidosauria; order Squamata; family Pseudoxenodontidae; genus Pseudoxenodon; species Pseudoxenodon macrops. The sequence goes on from JANHFT010004864.1 coordinate 36,452, forward strand.
CAAGATCAGTGATAGTTAATGACAATCATGAATATCAACATGGTCTATCCTTCCAGGTAGGTTAGGTGCAACAGATGCTGAAATGAGAACTCATATTTTATTATTGTTAGGGTATAAGAGCAGAATCCTGAAAACCTGCCAGTTTTCCTCTGCCCCAATTATACCATTTAAATCGAGGCAGTTATTTTGAGTCTCTCATACCCCCACCATTCCCAGGGCTGAGGTATTGTTTACTGTCTTTTTTATTTGCTAAAGGATCTTGCATTTCTTTACCAACATTGCCTCTGCCTTCTTGAATCTGGTTAACACATGTCAAGCATAACAATTTTCGTTACAAGGTTTAAGCTTTAATGAACTGCAGGTTACCTTATTAGATGCTGTTCACAAAAGGTTGTGCCTCATAATTAAATGTCAGTCTTACAAAGTGCTCTGGAACTCTTTCTATTATATTCAACTGACTTTCGCTTCCTGTACTATGTTCAGACAAATCTCTTGACATCTGCCAAGCTCCTTGCCCTACCTATCTCTTTTAAAATAACTTTTTTTTAAAAAGTGGGCATGGGAAATGAAGAAAAAGTGAAATCCTGCATAGCTAAGTGTTATCCTTAGGATTACTTTATTTTCAAGGATGCTTCTGAGCTCCAAGGTTCTCTAAGCCTTAAAATAAAAAGGACAAAAGGCTGTAGCTGACTCTTCATTTGGTATACTAGGCAAAAATAAAAGATTGTAAATTGGAGTATACAAAGCATTCTTTAAGCTGAGAATGGTAATGGGGAGCAACTTGATTTTATTTTTTGGTAAATTGATATTTTCTGATGCCACACGAATAGACAAATTTCAGTATGTTGTTGACATTTGAATTTATCCATCAACTCTCTTCTCACCCAGCAATTGTCCATATTCTTTTGTCTCTAGTTTGTGTCAAAAAATGAAAATATTATAGTAAATGTTAGAAGTTCAGTAAATATTACCATTTATTGATTTAAAAAAAAATGATAATCATTCACAACTTACAAGAGAATGTCAGTTGATATTTGGACATCCAAAATATAGTCAACATAATATCAACATTTACTGGTTAATATTACTTCCTAGAACACTAGGAATACATACAGGTAGTCCTTGTTTAACAACTGATTCATTTAGTAATCATTTGCAGTTATGACAGTGATTAAAAAGTAATTTTGAGGACAATCCTCACATTTATACACAATTGTGTGTTATAAGTGTATAAAGCAAAGCGGAAGTAAGATAATTAGCACAGTAATAGCCACTACTTCACTTAATGATTAAGCCAGGAGTAGGAAAAGATGGCCCTTTTGACTTGTGGACTTCAACTCCCAGAATTCCTGAGTCAGCCATGTCCATAAGTTATAAAGGGGCCATCTTTCTCCACTCCTGGATTAAGCTGTTGGTCCCAGTTGTGGGCACCAAACAAGAATTACCTGTATAGCAATTTTCTATCTATGGCTGGCTGACTAATAGAACTGGGATGTGTGCTTAAGATGGCAATATGAGAAACTGAGTCATGTGGTGTATATATATATTCCATTCCATTCCATTCTTGTATCCTCATAGAAATTGATTATTGCATATTTTAATAATTATTTTCCCTTTGAGCCTAAGTTATTTTCTATAAATCATTGACCTTATTGTGCTTCCTGTTAGTGAATAAAATCCATTGTTTTGTGTATCATTTGAAAAATAGGATTTTTTTTCAAGACAGATACTCCTTACACTTTACTCTTTTTTTGGGGTGGTGGTGGTAATTTTACAATGATCACAAACTATGTATAACAAAATGGACATACTAGTTTTTAGAATAAGATTGCCTATGTCTGAATAATAGACGGAGTTTGCTCAATTATTTACACATGCAAATTATGAATTTTACATTTTACAGACTTTGCATCACAAGCAACTTTTGAAACCTGCTCAACTATCCATTAAATAATAGATACAATGAGAAATATCTTCTTTCTAGGAACCTTAAATGTTCAGCAAATCTTGCCAAAGTGAGAAGCAGCTGCTGGCAGGGAAGCTAATGATTGTCTTGAAATTATTGTCTGTCATTCCATCACAACTTCTTATTAAGCACAACCTAAACTGGATGATTGGATATACTGAAACATGATTCCATTGCCTTTCAAGAGGGAGAATAAAATGTCAACAAAACCTTGAGTAAACATATTTTGTGTAAGTTTCATAAGATAAAAAAGTATTTGAATGCCATAGAGAATGCTCCTGCTTGCAGATTTGTCATTTTAAAAGTGAGTTGCATAGACTTCTCAAAGACCTTGAAGAAGAATGTACAAAGCTCTAGTCCAGGGGTGTCCAACTCAAGACCCACTGGCTCGATTCAACCCATGGGGTGCTTAATAAAGTGGCTCCCTGCACCCCATTTTGGCTGGCAGAGTGCTGCTGGAGGCGTCCATCCCGTCTCTCCCCCCCCCCCGCCACCTCTCCCAGCCAGCCTGCGGAAAACCACAATGATCTGGCCCTCAAAGAAATCTAGTTTGACACCCTGCTCCAGTCCTTAGATCAATGTCCCTCCATAACTGAGGGCAACTATTTCCAATAGTAACTGTTCAGTAATGATCTTTTATACCTTTGCAGTGGTGCTATTCTAGAGATCTAGAATAGCACCACTGCAGTCAGGGATCATGGCAATTGTTAGTTTTGAAGGTCCTATCTTCAACTGAAAATTATTTGCAAAGAAATGGGAGGGGCAAAATGTTCAACAAAAATTATTGAATATCCTTCAGTCCCTCAGAACACAAATTACCGTATTAACCCAAAAGGAAGGTGATTCTGATTTGAGATAGTTCCCCCACACACACACCCCAATTATCTGCCTCAATTATTGTATTATAGGATAATATAAAACTACCTTCCTATTATAAAAGTAATTGGGGGAGAGGGAGAAAAATATTTTTTCTTCTTGATAACTGTTTTTTTTAACCATAACCTTGTACACTATATTGGAATAATTTCCAGTAGACAAACCAAGGTTTTACTACAAATTAAAAATGTAGATGTTGCATTATTTGAAAATGTGTCACCCTGACTATGCTTTCTCTAAAGAAACATGTTAGGGGACCTTTTTTAAAAGAAACATATGACAATTCTTGGTCCTATTTTTATATGTTTGTTTTTAAGATTCGTATTCTCAACATACAGAAATAGACTTCACAACTTAGACACTTAGAACTTCAAAAAGGAAAGCTCAGATTGTCCTGCTACAGTGGCATTTTATCCATAACATTTGTTCCTCTGGAAGGCAACAAGCTTAACAGGTGCCAACAGATGAACTGCTCTACTTGTGCTGAAAGGTATTCTGTGAAGAGGAGATTCATATTTCCTCATATTTCAATTAGAGGCTCATGCACTCCTAACCAGAATTACAGGTCATGAAAGTCTCACCTATTTCTCTTGGTATACAATAGATGCATTTAGACAAAGGCTTGTTGGACTAGCAGTGAAAAGGAGCTGTACAACTATTTCATTTATTTCTCAACTTTTACTCAGAAAAGAAAAAATATTTAAAAAAATTATAAAAGAAACAATGAGGAAAGGATTTCACATGGAGGAAACATATCACTGGAAGTTTTTGAAAAGTTCCTTGAATCAGGTCAGCCATACAATAAAAGAAGTTGGAAGTTTTCTTCACTGGAAACACCCAGCTTGATTCACAGAACTCCTCCTGACAGGATGCCATACACAAGAGAAACAAAAGCAGGAAGACATTTGAGTATCGTGAAAATTATGTATACCAGCACGGCTTAATAAGCTGGATAAATGTAGGGGAAAATATTTTACTAATTTCCTTTTTTATTACTTCAGCAAATAGATTGAATGTTATTCAAAGACTTTAATTTTTATATCAGAGTAATAAGTATTAAAAGGCCAATTTTTTAAAGACATAAAATTTTCATTCATAGATTTTTATCTTTCTTGGCTTAAGGTAAAAACCTTAAAAATGTATCTCATAATGGCTGTAGAAAAATTTCAATATAAATTATTGGAACAAAAGTAGCTGAGGGAGAACAATCTCATTTACAAAACAGAACTTTATTTCATACTTTTCCTTAAATATGCTTCAATTCCTGTGCACCCCCTCTCATTGCGGTATAAATTTTCAAGCCTGGTCTTGTAGAACCCATTCCTAAAATCAAACAAATTAACAGTAGATATTATCACATAAAGGAATTAATCTGAGAAACAGTTTCATTACTATGTTAAATGAAATATGTTGAATTTTGAAAGAGTACATTTGTTTATAGAAGGGATGGATACTCTGAAACCCAGATTCACACCTTTTTTGTGCCCTGTTTTCATGGGCCAAAACCAAGCATTAGGAACTAGAACATTGTAACCAGCATTCAAAAAGTATTCCAAAAAGGTTAGGACAAGGTTATATGGCATCAACGCAGCAATTTCCATTTCAATGTTAAAATACTCTCCCGGGAATAAATTAGAGTACAATCCACCCATTAGTCATAAAAAACGAACAGAAGTGCAAAAGAAGCCAAATTTCTCCTTGGCCTTTATCTGAAGTCAAAGCACTTCTAAAATAAATTATCCCACAATGTCACCCATTCTCTCTATGCTTTAGGGAAGGACTAGAACCAAGGTTCTCCCTGCTCCTGCAGCACACTGGTTCTTTCTCATACACACAAAAATGTACATAACACGCAATGGACATCACTCACTTTAGTGGGCCCAGCATATCTGTCTTAGGTCTTAGCCCAAGGGTGGACTCAGCTTTTCCAAATAGACCAGACAGGAAATGCATTCAGATCAACTAATTTTACATTATTGTAAAGCTACATTAACAGAATCTTGCAAGTCTGAAAGTACAGTTCTTCTGCCCTCTCCCTTATGGCCTGAGAAACTAGGAAGGGTATCTTTTGAGCTTCTTGAGCCACCAACTTTCCAGCTACAGGATATGTTGTTTCTTCTCTAGGGAGCATCTTCACCCTGTCTCCTAAGGTCTTTCCCACATATCATTATAGATCACGAGTGTCTAACTCGCTGCATCACGTTGCTGTCATGTGACGTTTTCTCCATTTGTGGAGCTGGGGTGAGTATGGCCTGTGTGTGATGCATCCCGCCCACAGGCTGCCAGTTTGACACCCCTGTTGTTATAGATTGATGCTGAACTTCTTTGCTGCCATCCTGAAAATCTGCCAATTCTAGGTGGCCTTGGGGTTCCAATTGGTTGAGAGGACTTGTATTTAGTCTATGCAATCCCTGCTGCATAGAAGCTACTGCGGTGCTGATTCCCCCAGAGACACAGTATTAGACCTGTAAATGTTGTAGAGCAGAGGTCACCAACCTTTTGGAACTGAGGGACCACTAAATTTGTAATTTTAAATCCCATGGACCACTAATATGAAATTTAAAAAAGATAAATAGTATTTAGTGCAATATAAAAAATGCAAACACTTTTTCCGTGGACCACCACATTTTTCTCATGGACCACCAGTGGTCCACGGACTACCAGTTGGTGACCACTGTTCTAGAATCATTGATTGAGATTGAATAAATAGATAAATATTCCTAATATTCTTAAAGGAGAAACCAAATGACTTTGCACCTCTTCTCTTGGTGGCTCAGGGATCCAAGAGGGGACTTCCCATCTTCAACCCCCATAACAGGTGATCAGGTCTATTCCAGCTACAAACTTAGGCCAGATGGAGGACTCCACTTTATCTCCTGCAGCCACCTTGGCTCTAGCCTTAACCATGACCTTTGATCTTCCATCAAGGGACATTTTTGAAATGTTGATTTTGAAATCAAGGAGCTACCAAGAAAATAACAACAACCCACAAACCTGTCAATGTTGGCAGTCACGCAATATAATATAATATATAAGCAGGAAGCAAACCCCCACATTCACTAACACTGATGGTGTTACCCAATGGGTTAATGAAAGGTCTGCAAGCTCAAAGGAGCACCAAGGACTTCCACAGTTCAGCCCTGAGCGACAGATATTATCTTCCAACAAACCCATCTCTCGGCCTCAAGGAGCCACGGGGGACCCAGGGCCTGGGCCAACTGCCGAAGAAAACAAACGGGCTGCATGCAAATTGCTAGGAGGTAAATTATTCAAACCAGGAACGGAACGCAGCCAACCAAGGACCTGGACGGAGTAACTCTTCCCTTACTACGGCTCCTCAGCCCAGCGCGCGGAACACGCAGGCGGGAGGAGAGGGAAGCCAACGTCGGGGGATGGGGGTCTGCGGCAGCTCAGGGATGGCGGAACCGAGTTGAAGGAGTCGGCCTGGTCTTCCTTCAAGCCCTTTTAACTTCCCCTCCGCCCAGCCTGCGCCTCCAGGGCGCAGCAGCGAAAGGGTTAAGCGATCGAAGGGCTGCGGGCGGGGGAGGCGGCCGGCTGTCAGGAAGGAGCATGTGCAGTTTGCATTGCAACCGCATCCAAGCTATGGGTCCTCTTCATTGGCACAGTTGATCTTCGGCCGCGGCGGCGGCGGCGGCGCAAGAGCGGCTACAAAAGGAACAGCTGCCGGCTCGGATCCGTCCATGGAGCTGAGGCGGATGAAGCGCTGCTGAGCGGATAACCAACCGCGTCGCTGCGGTGAGCAGGCACCTGCGCCGGGCGGCCCTCCTTGCGTCCAGCTGCCCAGCGTCACCCGGGTAGGTGCATCCGCAGAGGCCTCCCCCTCCTCCTTCCTGCAACGGGTGCGGGGCGCAGATGCTCGGAGGCGGAAGACCAGGGCGACCGCGTTGAGCGCGCTCAGGCTTCCGCCTTTGACCCGCTGCAACTCGCAGCCCCCGGGGCAATTCCGCGGGGATCCGCGCGAGAGGAAGAGAGCTCAGCCCGTAACAAAGCGAGGAGGTGCTTAAGGGAAGCGGAAGGCAAACGGGCGGTTTTCCTCGGCTGCCCTTCTTTAGCCGGATCCTGTTCCTTAATCGCTCCCCAACCTCCCATCTTCCTGCCTCGGTTCCCGGCTTCCGATCCGCCACGCCCCCCGACGGCCAGGGAAGGATGCTGAGCTGCTGCATCCTGGGTGGTGGGCTTGGCCTGGAGCGGGCTCGGAGGAGTTCGGCCCGAGGCTTCTCCGCGCGCGCGCGCGCTCTCCCTCTCCCTTTCTTTCTGGCCCCCGCGGGAGCTGCGAAATCCCCGCGCGTCCCCTGCGCTCGGCCGTGTGTATCGGGGGGAAGCGGGGAATCCTCTTGCTCGGACGTTGGCGTAGCTACTTGCGAGCTTCGCGTCACGCCTGGGTGTTTCTTGCCTCTCTCTGCCTCCTCTAAAAGGGTCTGCTTGAACGCGGTGCCCTCCAGTTGTGTCGCATCCTTCCCAGGCGGCGTGATCACCTCCCGCTGCTGTGGGAGTGTATTCCAATTGTTAAATCTTCGGGCTTCCTCAGATTGTCTGCTCCTTTAATTTTCACTGTCATGTATTCGACTTCAGCTGCCCAAATTCTGAAGAGCCCCAAATAGGGAGGGTGTGCCTTCCAGCTCTCAAGATTGTTACTTCTGATCCTACTCTTCTTGCCCCAGGGTGGTTTGTTTGTTTTTTAAATCATGTTTATAAAACTCCTTATTAAAAAAAGAAAAGAAAAAAGCATCGGGCTCATTGATTTTCATGTCAGTCCTGTGAGACTTGCTGGCAAATGGTTATTCCCATTTTGTAAATGGGAAGCCGAGGCTGGAAGAGAAGAAGTGACTCTTGAAGCAAATCTAAGCATTGTTCTCTCTTAAACTTACAAGCTGTTGCAAGGTTTATTTCCTCAGTATACCGGTATATCTCATAGCTCATATGGTGTATGTCTCCTATCTAGTCTGCCCACTTTGGCAGTTAAGGAGTTCCTTGACTGTCTCTTATCAATAAAGACACATGTCCTCCACATAATTCAGTTAGTGGTTTCCAACATGCCATTAATACTTTTAATGGCTTTTGGTGTTACAGAACATGGAGTCTGTCCCCTGAAATCAGTCGTGGTCCTTGCTAACTCCTAGAGCAAGATTTATTAGATTGTTCAGAAACATCTGTGAGTCCTTGCATGTTTAGGGAAAACTCTTCCAACATGATCCCACCAAAGTGTTGGATTATGCCTGGTACTCCATAACCAGCATGCTTTGGTAAGCTCTTCAGAGATTATATCAGTGGTAGTGCCACATATCTTGGGTGCCAGTTATAAGGAGACTGCTGAAGACAGAGCTTCTGTACATCCAGTGAGTAGAAATTTTTACCCCAGGGGTGATATAAATTAAGTCCACTTGGTGTGGGTATATCATGATGTGTAAGATGACAGGTATGACCTAACATCTTGCACATCATTGTAACAGTGAGTATTTATGTAATCAGTAACAATATTTATTTCTGTAATCAACAGGATCATTGCATTGAATATTGTGTTTAGCGGATGTTAAAATATGCCAGTGCTGATCACTGTGGAAATCATTAAATAATATATGACACAGCCTCTGTAAGCTGTGTTCTTTTTATCATTAGGAGGAGTATTTTCATACCATACCAAAAGCCAGGAAGTTTTTCCTCATTTGCTGTGATCAGTAAAACAAAAGTATATCTTCCTTTTAAAAGTTTAAACTGAAAAATACCTTTGCGGACTAAAGTTAAGTGAAACGGAGAAGTGTTACTTTTCCTGTTTTTCCCAATTAATTAATTCTAAAGGGGAAAACATGAAATGTGTATCAGAAAAATGTATTTTATTCCGTGATCTTGTGCTGAAACCCGTTGGACTGTATTGATTGAAACAGCCAAGGTTTTAAAATAGTGATGATAATCTCCAGCACTGGGGAGTAAACAGAACCTTAGGCGAGAGACTGGATGTCCTTCCAGTTGAAGTAACCTTCTAACCCTATGAAATTGTTGCATTTTTGTGAACCATTAACTTAATAAATGTCCAATTCCAAGAACAAGTTTTCTAAATAAACTGGAAAACTTAAATACAACAAATTACTACAGCATGATAATTTAATTTTCTTTATAAAATTTTATTTACACAAAAAGAAGAAACTTAATTAGGCCTTCATATTTCCTTATGTGAAGCATAATCAATTCTGTTCCTGTTTCTTGTCCTCTCTCTCATGGAAAGAGATATTGCAACTGAACACCCAATTATAAGAAATTATTTTAAGCTGTATAACTTAACCTATGAGGTTTAAATAGACATAGACCACACATATTGAAGTCTGTTTGTTATAGCTAAGACATGTAGAAAGTTTTTTTTTAAATTATATGAAATTTATGGAATACTGGATTAAGTAGTTATTACCATGTTTTGTTCTTTTTCTTTTCATTATTTGTTTTTTTGCCCATGATTCTAAACAAAACCCTGATTATATTTAGTCACCTTCGCAAGAGCAATTTTGATCTTATATTGTGGTATACTGTACTTCTTTGGAAAAACCATTGGCAATCTATGTTGATTGAAATCTAGGGGGGGGAAATCTTTAACTTTAGAAATTTGCATGCCACAAGGCAATATTTTTCTACACTGAAAAAGAAGAAAGTGATACGGATATTGGGCTAGTTCCATAGAATCTATTATCTTGCTTTCCAGATATTTTAAATAATAAAAGGACTAGTTAGCATATATGGCCGAAAGAACAAGTAGAATGGGTGATTAAAAATGTATGTGTGAGACAGGGGAATTTGGGAAGAAAATCATTAGACTCCAGTAACTGAGTAGTGTATAAAATACATTTGGTGCTTATCCAGCCAATCTGAAGCCTTTTTAGTGGAAGATATTAATATATTCTTAGTTTCATTCTGGCTGGAGAACACCTGCCTTAATTTTTACAACTAGCTCTAAAACGTTGGGTTATAACTGTAGGAGTTGAGAAATAACAGTTTGAACTTCTTAATGTTTACACCCAGAAGTGTCATATTATTAGTACAACTCACTTCCTACTAGAAGTACACATGATGTAATCCTAGAAGTAGGAGAGTTTTATAATGGCTGAATTGCAGAACTTCAGAAGTCTGTTTATAGACACACAGTAAATGTATTTTAAAGTTTTTTTTAAAAAGCCTATCAGGGATTTTTGTTGTTGAATTTTATTGACAAAAACTGGATGGAGGAGCAAAGTAATAAAAATTATAGACTTTCTTGAAAATATTGCTAAAAGGCAGTGGATAGATACATATTAAAACAAACCTACACAAAAGGACAAAATATCTGTGATCATAAAGCAGGTCCTGCAATGGAATCTACTGGATTCTAATTCTAATGGAATCCAGTAGCATCAGGCACTTCATTCAATGCAAACTTACCGTTTTTTCCTTTGAACAATAAGGAAACAACTATCCTCCGTGAAAGGAAACAGTTTTCAAACTACTGTATGGTGTTTGCAAAAAATATGCCACTGACTTGTCAGTCAACAAAGTTTCATGGTATACAAACTTGCTGGAGTGATTTTTAGAAGGGAATCAACTTTTAACATTTCCGTTTTCCGAGTCGCCATATCAGCAGTTTTAATTTCTAGCCAAATGCAAACTCTCTCCCATTGCTGCTGCTCATTCAAATTAAGAAAAGGAATTTGGTGAATAAAATACTGTGTGAGAGTGCATTAATTCTTATTTCATTGTGTCAGATAGTATATCTGGAAAACAATATAGTATTCCAACTAGTGCACGGGAAGCATTTGTATTTATATCTCGCCTGACAAATCTTATAAAGTAAGACTTGGTGCAACTTCTTCTTTTCTTGCTTATGTTTTACATAATTCTCACTGATCTGTCCTTTACTGTCTGTTTAGGTTTGAATTACGGATTTGAACTGTGACTTTGGCCCCCAAGTCACCTGGAATTTTCTGTACTGTAATGAACGGGGCTTTTTAAATTGGAAAACTATAACTTAAATCTGATATTTTACCCATAAGGGCTTTCATAAAGAAATGTAAATTATTGGTTTCTTCTTCTTCTTCTTCTTCTTCTTCTTCTTCTTCTTCTTCTTCTTCTTCTTCTTCTTCTTCTTCTTCTTCT
>JANHFT010004864.1:47526-66320 GCA_032467955.1 Pseudoxenodon macrops
CGCTCGCCACCTCCTGCACCTCAACAATAATAAGACCTCCCTGAAAATAAGGCCAAGCACTTATTTCAGGGATCAAAAGAAAATAAGACCCTGTCTTGTTACAACTACAGAATTATAAACTTCTCATACCACAAGATAGACGAAAGATGTGTTTTCTACTGGGCTACCGTGTTTCCCGGTCTTATTTTCGGGGAAACACAGTAGCCCAGTAGAAAACACATCTTTCGTCTATCTTGTGGTATGAGAAGTTTGTAATTCTGTAGTTGTAACAAGTTAACATGTAGCTTATTATCTGTGCGTCCATATCTGAGTTGTGCGCCCATATCTGAGTTTGCTTATTCTAATTTATTACTTCCTTTGTTGATTAAAAGGGAAGGGATGGAGTCTGCTGAGGAATTCCTAGAGTCACTCTTGAAATGGGGAAAAAAGCCTATACAATTTTTTTTGAGACATTATAAATGTAGCATTACAACTACATCAAAGTAACAATGAAATGAAAAATAAAAAAACAAAATCCAAATAAACAGTCCTGAAATAAACGGCACTGTAATTGCCGTCAAATTACAGATTCAACAGAAACTCTGGGGAAAAAAAAGACCATGAAGATGGAAAAAGGCATAAACCTATCATTATCTTAAAGGGCAATGATATCATGCGTAATTATCTCAAGAATTAAAAGTCCTGTGTGCTTGGGGAGGTGGCTAGTGTGAAGGTAACAGGTGCTTCACTGTGACCAGGCAGGCATTTAGTCCCTTTCCCTGGCTGCTCCAAGCTGTGGGGCCTACAGAACCTCCCCAGAGGAACTCAGAATCTCAGCCCTCCAAGGATTCCATCCTGAGGGGAAGAGTTGCAGTTTTCCCTGGCTCGGGCATGCAGCTGGTATATAGGATCTTCTGGAAAGATGACAGAGAGAACAGAGGCCACAGAGAGACTGTCCTCACAGCTTTATAGCACTTAGCAACAGCAACAGCACTTAGATCTATATACATCTTCATTCTGCTTTACAGCATTCTCTGGACAATTTACAGAGTCAGCATATTTTCCCCAACAATCTGAGTCCTCATTTAACCAACCTGAGCAGGATGGAAGGCTGAGTCAACCTTGAGCTGGTCAGGATCAAACTCTTGGCAGTGGGCAGAGTCAGCCTGCAATCCTGCATTCTAATCACTGCGCCACCATGGCTCCTTCCCGGTTCCTACAAGGGCTGGGGATAACAGTAGAGTGGCAGGCTACTGTGCACCCTCCCTTCCCACAAAGGCCATTTTGCCTTCTGCCAGAGAGGAAGAAAATAATGCAGAGATTGTTGACCACTTGGCATAGATTCTAACAACCAGCTAGCTGCCTATGTGGGTGGACAGTGGGTTTCCTATGAAGACTGATTCTCCTCTCTGGGTGAGACTCAAAGGATGGGATGGGTGGGATTGAGGTGAATGGAAAGGGAGTCCTTGACCAGTTGGGTGAGAGTAGCAGGAGAATGGTCCTGTGTATGGAAGTGTGGACGTGGATGGAGTGTGAATGTGGCCACCTAATGGCGCTGAGAGCTAATGAAACTAAAATGCCTCAGCATGTCTGGCTTCCCCTTCCTAGGATGGATGGAGTTCAGGATGATGAGAGGTTCTTGGCCTTGTGAATTGCTTTGAGGGGACGCGCTGAAATATTATGATGGTGACAGATACATAGAAGACAGGGAGCAGGCCATTCTTGGGGAATGCGGGACTGATGTTTTATATCAATTTCAAGTTCTAGGTCCTCGGTGTCCAGCTCTCAACTCAGTCAGCAGATTATCAGAGGTCTAGTCTTTTGGCTGCTGCTTCTAATTGCCAGGTCAGTCTGTAATAAGGTTTCTTTCAATTACGATTTAATTGTTGATGAAAGGGCTAACCTGTCTGAACTCCTTGACTTATTTCAGGGTTGGCAGTGGAGTTCTCTAGACTTATTATGGTCTTGGAGGACATCTAGCTGTCTTATTTTGGAGTGAGCTCTGAGGACGCTTAGGAGTTCATGGTTCTATCCCGGGTCCTCCAGAATCCGACACACGTAATAGTATTTGGGAATGACCTTGGAAGACAGGGGGAACATATGCCAAATGCTCCTCATGTTATATTGGCTAGTCCTGTCCCTTCATAATTCAACTTCTAAAACCAGATTTGTGTTATCATAAGAGATATATTTATCCATCAAAGCGTAGGCCTTCAAAGTCAGGCCATTTAAACTATATTTTTTAGCTTTTCCAGCTCTTACCACTTTTCTAACTGCCAGGAGGCAGTTTTATTGATGATCAATATAATGGAAAACACTGCGTGGAATACACACAGTGTAAAAATAGAGACATTTTCTTCCAAGGGTATCTAGAAAAGTCACATCAAACCTTGGGGGTGGGGTGGTGGTGATGTAATATAATACCTGCATTTCTGTCTCTCTTAGTACTGAACAGAAGGTAGACTGTATATACCATTCTGATAGAACACGCTTCTGCACTTACCTCTTCTGCACGCTGCAGTCACAGTATGGAATGAAATGAAAAACGTATTCTGTTTTTCACACTGAGTGCTTGTTTGTAACAGTTGTAAATTAAAGTTCTTTTGAAACACATCTTAGCAAACAATTATTTAAATAAATTTAGTAAGAAAGAAAGGAAGAGGGTGACATTGTGCTGTGACTACTGCTATTGAATTAACTGATCTACTGCAGTAATTGGGAACTCTTCCTAATACATCCTCTCCGTATGCAATTTTGTCTTCAGGTTCTGTATGAGAAACACATTTGAGTAAAGAACCTCATTTGTTAAGCACCTTCAGTATCACACCTTATTCTCTATATATGGCATAAAACTTGAGAAACTGGTGATATTAGCTGAGAGTTAAGAAGGAATTCTTTAACTTCAGTCCGTTGCTTTGTTCCATGCAACCTAGTATCTTTGACCAGAATCAAGTGTCTGATATACTTTTCCATATCAATGAAGAGAAATGTTTAGTTAATAATTATATAATCTATATAATCTTCAAGGGATTTGAGCACTGCAGCTTGTTAAGAAGCCAGAACAAAAGGTTCAGCTGATAAGTGAGATGAGAACTGTGTTTCTTTAATAAAAACCTTTTCTGCTCTCAGTCTTACTGATAGTTAACTTAAAATACAGTGCATTGTATCTCAAGGTCTTGCCTTTCTTATTGATGCAGCAGTATTGTGCCTGTTCTGCAGTTTTGTACAAACTGCTTTGTGGAATGAAATAGAAAAGCAACTTTTTTTTTTTAAAGTAATGACAGTTGACTTAAAACATATTTAAAGTTCACACTCATTCATCATCTGACTTGGCTAATAAAATGAGACCGACTAATAGTGTAGTCCATCGGTATCTCAACCTTTTGGCTTGCCTGGGCCACATGCGGTCCATGGGCCTAATGTCGACCTAGACATTTTATCTCAGAAGTTCAGTAAATCCATTAAGCTGAAGTTTGTATAAAATAGCAGGTCCAATTCCCTACTTAGAATAAAACCATAAAACAGTAGGAGAACCTGGAACAGAATTGAAGTGTCCCAGTAAATCACCCATTGCCTTCTACTGAGTAGGTAACAGTTGGAAAATGTTAATCTGCTAAGTTGCTAAGCAACTACATCCTGACCTTAATTCCTATTGGATCACTGTGAGTTTAACCAGTGAATTAAATGTTCTGCTTTAAAATGTGATAGAGATGTTGTGATAGTTTTTATACAACTAGATCCTTTTTTCCCCTTGTTCATAAGAGGCCCAGTGCCCTATTTTGCTCGTTCAGTGACTTTGAAACAGCAAATATATATATAATAGCTTCAATCATTTTGGATTAAATTTTCAAAAGAAACTGATCCTACTAACTGGAAGTTGCACAAGTTACGGGACTGGGGATTCTGAATGAATGTTAGAAAAATGCTTCCTAGCAGTTTGACAGCAAAGCCCATTATCCAGATAGTAGTGGGAATTTTGTTTCCCCCCCCACTGGATGTGTTCAAGAAGCTAGATAGCCACCTCTCTGGGATGTTTTGGATTCTTGCATTGTTCAGAGAATTGAACTCAAGGGTGTAAATGCAATAGCATAAAGACTTATATGCCGCTTCATACCGTAGTACTTTCCAGCATTCTCTGAATGGTTTGCAAATGTCAACATTTTGCCCCCAGTTCTCCATTTACTGACCTCAGAAGGATGGAAGGCTGACTCAACCTTGAGTCCTGTCAGGATCAGACTCCAGTTGGGGGGCAGTGTTTCCTGCAATGCTGCATTCTAACCACTGCGTCACCAGGGTTAGGGCTCCTTTCTATTCTATGATTCTGATTTTAGGATTCAAACTGCAGACCCTAGTAGGCATTCTTGGTTCCCAAGGATACTGCCCTGTTTCAGGAACCAAGGAGACAGCAGGACTGACACCTGAAACCACAAAGCCATCCATCCTTCTTACTAAAATTCCTCCTCAGGTTTGGAAAGTTCTCAAGCAAGGCTGTCTTAAAGGGCATCATTTGTAAGTGTGAGTGCACAGAGGAACATAAAAAAAAACACCACCATAAGCAACATCACATTCTTTTCTTTTTCTATATTCTTTTTTCTTTCTTTTCTATTTTTCTGTTTTTTTGCACTTTTTTCTTTTTATTCTTTTAGCTTTTTTATTTTGTAGTTTTTAGCTTGTTAATTACAATTGTAATATGATTAGTATAAAAAAATGAAAAGCTTCTGGCTGTTCAGACCTTTGATCATCCGTGTAAATGTTTGATGAGTTTTTCTAATAATAAAAAAAATAAATGGTGCTTGGTCATATTGTGGCATCAAATTTTCTTCTCCAAAAGATGGGAGCGGATAGAACTTCTCGAACATTGTTTTTTGCATGCTCTGTTGTGCTCTTCTGGAGTCAGTCATTTTTCAGCAAGTGTCATTTTATTTTAGAGATACAAGAACTACAACTTCGCAAACTCAGACAATGCTTTCCCCCCATTAAAAAAAACACCACTATTTGAACACAGTCAAGGCATCCTTCTTCCTTTCAAAACACAAGAGGGGCCTCCAAGGCCTTCAGGTCTAACCTCATCATAATAGAGTGAGCAAACGTAACATTTGTATGACCTACCTCCAAATCAGAGACGTTCCGTGCTGCAGAACTGCTTGTTCGTAAACTCATCTTGTTTTCCGCAGGTCAGATTGGGGCCTGTGGGTGAAAAGTTTAGCGCTGCAGTTCAAGGAGGATTGCTGTATACAGGCCTATCTGGCACGTGGACCTATAGCTTCATTAATGGAGCTGCCGCTGTGCGATCATATGGCTGTTGGAGTTCTGCCTGGGGCCAGCAAATTGGATGACCTCGTTCTGGCCATTCTCCAGTTTATTTCTGGGCTTCATTTAAAGTGCCTCTAAACCCTAAATCAGGAATGGATGATATTTTTGTGTACTATAATAAAAAAAGAATTGAAGCAGCCGCTAACAGTGTGGGGGGCACCACCATGAAGGACAGGGGGTAAAAAACATTGGGTGCTTTTCTGTGGTTTGGGACTTGTTTTAAGATAAAATGGATGTATAAAATAGAGTCAAAGATTGACATTCCTGTTCTAAGCAGAATTGTTTGGAAAGTTCATTGCTGAAAATAAATTTGACACTGAATTTGGGAGCTGGGCAAGGGGCTTTTATGTAGAGAATTGGTTGTGGGTTGCCTACCTCTTCATTAAAATATTGGCATTCAGTATACGTTGAGGTTCCTTCTCTGTTTTAAGCATCTCTTGCTTCACTTCATATACCTTACTTGGGAGAGCAATCAATTTCCAGATTTTATCAAGGTGTAGTGGTTAGGCACAAAGTTGCATTTCTGTTACTTCAGTGTATTTGCTTTTGGGATTGAGTTTGTTATTATCAGTACTTTAGTTGTCATAAATGCTGCCTTAATGATCATTCATATAGATGCAATAGAAATGTTGGTGTAAATGAAAATATTATTTTTCTTGTTTAAAAGAAAAGTTATGCTGGTTTATGACTGTAATAATGATTTGGTTTGGTTTTAAATAAAAATAAGGGAGAGTTGACATTTGGATGGATAACAGGATATAACTAACCTTGTTGCAGTGCAAGATTTAACCATGGTTTGGTTCATCGAAACAATAATTAAATTTTGGAAAAAATACATGACCAAAGTATACAACATTCCCTTTTTCTCTCTCCCATCATATCAATATGATGAGCGGCTTCCTCACAGTTCCCCAATGTAATTTTATGTAATTGCAGCAGTTCATTGGGGTAGAGATAAAGCTGAGTAAGAGCTCTCTTGTGAGCTCAATTGTCTGTTGTTGGACTGAGTGAAGCCAGTTTTCATCAGGTGCCCTCAAGAACCAGAAAAGGAAAATTAGATGCCTGCTATTATTGTTAAATTAAAGCCTGAAGAACATAGATACTTTGGCAGCTGAATGGGAACGTGAATAATTCATCTCTCACAAACTATGCCTCCCATGACTTTAGCTACTGAAATACAGGCGGATTTATTTCCTAAGCCTTGCGGATTAAAGCTGTACAGACACTCTGATCACCATATAGACTCAGCAGCTGCTATGATTGTGATTTAAGAGATTGAAGGATAAGCCCTCAATTGTCAAGTTAATGGTGGTAGTCAAAGAAGTTTGGCAACAAGGGCAACCATTAAAGTTGGCTCACCTCTAGATGAGTCATGTGAAGAGGTGGCTTGGCTGGTTGCACCAGGAAGTGTGGCAGGTTTGGGAGGGCATCAACTGGAAAATTGTCTTGTAGATGTGCCAAGGAACTCTTCTCGAGGGCCTAGAAGAGAACAACACATTGTTTTCAGCAAGACTTTGTCAGTGTGAAAAATAAGGTATTGACACTGTCTGAGCCTTCACCTCAAGAAGCGTAACTGCTTAAAATATTGTTCAGCAAAATGAAAATATGCTACCCAGAGTCACTTGCTTTGTGAGATAGGCAACTATATAAATTTTAAAAATAAACTGAAACATTCATTGAATTATGGGGAGTCACTTACATGAGAAGTTATCCATACCTTGATTGGCAACTGAGGATTTCAGAGAGAATTTCTCTCCCTGTTTCTGTGGGAGACTTTTTAAGGTCAGGAGTGGGGTACATTGGCAGGCCAGCATGATTGGAAAGAAAAATAAAAAGGGTAAATTGAACTTTGTTCTCCTTTGCTATCTATCTAAGCACCTGTTAAGCAGTGTCTCTGCTGAATATTCCTTCTTCCGCCTTCTTTGTTTGCTCATTGCCGGCTATTGATTTATAGTGAAGCCTTTATCCAGATGGTTTGCACAGGTGATAACGCTTCTTTCACCTCTGTTCAAACAACAGTTTGTATCACAGAAAGTGCTCTGTAGAAGAATTCAAAGTAAGTATTTAATCCTAGGATGAGTCAGATTAAAAAAACCACAATAGACTATTGACTACTCAGAAAAATTGCAGTTTGGAGTGATGGGTATCCACTTTGTATTTTTAATTGGAAATCTGAGATCCACAACTGAAATGGATACAATAAAGAGATCCTTCCCTTCCCTGAAATGGAACTTTTTCTGAAATGCTGTAGGGTTTCCTGCTTAAGCAGGGGGTTGGACTAGAACAGGGGTCACCAACCCCTTTCAGACCTCAGGGACCACTAAATTCATAATTTTAGATCCCATGGACCACTAATATGATCTGCCTAACCACACCCACCTGCCTGGCTGGGTGTGGCTAGGTGGTCATATGACTGGGTCAACTCGATGTCACTCACGTTGAGGGAAGCCTCTCCAGCCTCTACTCACCCTTCCCCTGCCAGCCACTCCTCACCTGCCTGCCTGGGCTCCTTAGGACCCCAACAGGAAGCAGTTGTTGGAACTAAGCAGCCACCACGAGAAAGAGTTGCGAAAACAGCTGGCTCAGTTCAAATTGGATCTGGCCGAGAAGGAGGTACAGCAGAAGCACCTCACTGAGGACTAGGAGCATAGGCTTTCCAAGCAGAGGGAAGACCTGTGGAGGGCAAGGCCAGGTGCCAACACCTGGAGCCTCAGGGGACTGAGATGGTCAGCCAGTTCCAGGCCATGATGCAGTCCCACTGGAACAAGGCTCTCCAGCTCTTTGCCACCAGCGGCACTTCCCTCCAGCCTTTGCCCAAAGCCCTGCAACCAGGAGGCTGAAGCAGACCCCAAGTTGGAATTTCTCCGACCCACACAAAAAGACCCTGAAGGGGGAGACTCTTTGCAGCAACACTAACATTAATTGCATGTATCTGTCCCAGGTGCCGTAGTTTGAGGACCCCTGATTTAATGCAATATAAAAAATGCAAATAATTTTTCTGCGGACCATCAAAATTTTCTCACGGACCACCAGTGGTCCACGGACCACCAGTTGATGACCACTGGACTAGAAGACCTGCAAGGTCCCTTCCAACTCTGCTGTTCTGTTCTGTTCTGTTCCATTAATTTTCTGTGTTTCCTAGGCATATTCTATCCAAAAATAATTTCAATGAGATCATCTTTTCTGTAGCTGCCAGCTTTTAGACATTGCTCTTATATTCTTTTTTATAATAAATGTACACCATATATACTGATATAACAGAATGCTTCTTCGTCTCCTGTTTTCCTTGCCTTTTTCCAGACAGATTGGTACATTAGCAAACAAGCATTAGTCTTTAGCTATTCTTCAAACTTTGGGTGCCCAGAGTAATTGTTAGGCAGAAAGATGATGCTAAAGGCTTGTTCTCTACAGGTAGTCATAGACTTACAACCACAACTGAAATCAGAACTTCTATTGCTAAGTAAGGTGTTTTGTTAAGTGACTCACATCAGATTTTATGGCCTCTTTGTCGTGGCTATTAAACGAATTACTGCAAGTGAATGACATGGTTGTTAAGTGAACCTGGCTTCCCTCATTGACTTTGCTTGTGGGAAGCTGTTCTGGAAAGGTCTCAAATAATCATCACTTGACCCCAGGACATTGCAGCCATTGTAAATAAATGCTAGTTGCCAAGTACCTGATTTTGATCACGTTGACAAGGCAATGCTGCAACAGTCATAAGTGCAAGGACTGATTGTTACTTTTATCAGTGCTGTTGTAACTTTGAATGGTCACTAAACAAATGGTTGTAAGTCAGACTACCTGAACTTAGAAGTATCCTAGGCAGCTTTCTGAGAAGTTAATGTAGCAGTGACCTCATATGTTCCCAAATTGGTTTTTGGTGGGGTTTTTTTGAGATATCAGTAGTGTGGTTGGTGAACAATATGTTTACAGTTGCCTGGAAGCACTACAAGCAGCAAGTAGCCTTCATTCCATTTTCTTATGAGAGTGATGCTTTGGGATGCTGACATGTTGAGAAAACTCACCCTGTACAGTATCTCATTTAGAAATAAAATACCTGCCAATAGGATTTGATTTCACAAGTGCCATTGTCAACTTCTCAGAGGGAGGCAAACTTGGGAATCATGAACTACTTGGATATCTAGAAAGATCTTCATTGCTAGAATTTTGAAAGCCTTCTAAAGCAATTCTCCAGATCAATTTATACGTAGGGTAATTATATCAGGGTTAGTCTGATTCTCTTTTACAGAATAACAGAGTTGGAAGGGACCCTGCAGGTCTTCTAGCCCAATCCTCTGCTCAAGCAGGAGACCCTACACCATACCAGACAAGTAACTGTCCAGTCTCTTCTTAAAAGCCTCCAGTGATGGAGCACCCATAACTGACCCACACAAAAAGACCCAGAAGGGGGAGACTGCAGCAACACAGACATTCATTGCACATATCTGTCCCAGGGGCTGTAGTTTGAGGACCTCTGATTTAATGCAACATAAAAAATGCAAATAATGTTTCTGTGGACGACAAAATTTTTCCCACGGACCACCAGTGGTCCATGGACCACCAGTTGGTGACCGCTGTTCTAGGGCTAGGCTATGGTGTCTCTTTGTAATAGTCCCGTTTTCTACCCAGGACCTGATAGACATTACATCATAGCCACAGGGCACAGGAAGTTTTACAGGAAATTAGTCATTGTAAGACAATTTTTTTGTTTTCTATAAGGTTGAAATTTAAAACTTTGTCCTATGGAAAGAAAATCTGGCACCTGGATGCTGTGTATACCTTTAGTAACTTTGTACTGAATGGAAAGCCAATAATGAATGAGTCTAAGAGGAACTTTGTGCTAGTTGTTCTTTCTTATCTTTTAAGATTTTATCTTAACATTCGGTTAAATGATAGGAGGAAAAACCTCTTGGTGCTTCAAAATGCTCACTCCAGAGTGGAGACTTAGGTATGTGAAAGTAAAAAGCTTTTCTTTCTACCTAACATAATTATCCATTGTTACTTTTTTTGCTGGGGCTGTGATGCATGAATCACATCTGTATGGTTTGGGTTTCTCTTCTCACATTGGCTAGTCATTTATCACAGAATTGAGATACCATTCCTCTCTTAAGACAGCTCTTGTGGTTGCATTTTACCATCACGCCAGCATTGTTGGAAAACTTGTGACTCTCTCCCTTCATTCTTCCTGCCTCTCTGTGGGGGAGGTGTCTAGAACATCAGGACGGGCAAGTGATACATGTGATGTTCCAGGCCTGTGTCATTAGTCATTTGTGAATTTAATGTGTGTGTGTGTGTGTGTGTACAGAGTGGGACAGTGCCCGATGACATCCTAGACTTTTAATATTCGTCTTAAAAATGTGCAACCCTTTTAAAGTTACAGTATTTGGTATGCTCTCCTTTTCAAATACTGGAGCTCTTACAGCTGATTACTTCTTTGTGGTGTATCCAACTCTCATGATTCAATCTTGCAGAGAAATTATCAAGCCTTACTCATGCTGGGAGTGAGGAGGACAAGATTTGGATCACTTACATTAGAAATATTTCAACTATAATACAGTGGGATACAACGGAATTTGGTATTCGCCAAATGTTTAATATTTATCCGAGAAAATAATTAAAATATAATTCCTTGAGCATTGCATGGTAGTTCAATCATATAAGCTGTCCTAGCAAATAAAGGTAGCCTTCAACTTACGAATCTTTGTTTACTGACCACTTGAAGTTACCTATGACCGATCCTCACCCTTATGACTGTCACAGAGTATGGTCATTTGATCAAAATTTAGATTCTTGGTAACTGGCATGTATTTACAAAGGTTGCAGCATTGCGAGGTCATCTGTTCACCATTTATGACCATCTCAGCCATCTTCTGACAAAGATAACGGGACATTCACTTATGATTCACTTAATGAATGTGGCAAAAAAGGTTGTAAATCAGATGCGACTCACTTAATGACTGTGTTGCTACATGATGGAAATTCTGGTCCAAGTTGTGTTGTAAGTTGGGGAATACCTGTATAAATCTTTTTAGACATTTTTAAAAAAATAAAAATGAATTGAGAACTGGTGTTAATTCTCTGCACAATGAATAATACATTGTTCTTTAAAACGTTTTGCAAGAAGAAAACACTCCTCTTGTTGAAACTGCTGAATGTAAATATGTACTGAACTGACATAAAAGTACCAGGATTTTTGGCAGTCGAATGAGGTACTCTTGGTAGATTTACACTAGACACGGTGCAGACATTCACTCAAGAAAATTGGTGAAACTTAAAGAAGGACAATGCAAGTTTTTCTTCTTACTGTAGGTATTTGCAGAAAAATAGCAGTTTGCACTGTGAGTAACTATTGCAGGCCAAGAAAAGACAGGGAGAGGGATTTTCAGTTTGTTGAGTGAAACAGTAGAGTTAAAATAGCAAATAACAAGGGGTAGTTTTTTAAAAAGTCCCTGGGAAAACTTAAGTGTCCCAGCTTTGGCTGAGATTTGAATAGAGGTAACATTAGCTTGTTAGAACTGATAATATTTTATAGAAGGAGGGAAATGATTTAACTGTCATGCTATTAAGAAACTTCTTAAAAGTTTCATGGAGGGTGATGACTATTCCAGTTTCATCATAAGAGTTTCAAAATCAGAACAGGAACATCATCACTGTGGAACTACAGACCATCAGTTCCTGGGAAAACCTGGAGAAGATAACCAAGCAGCGGATTGGTGAGCACCTAGAAATGAATAAGGTGATTAGTGGTAGCCAGCATGACCAGTTTTGGCCACCACAATACAAAAAAGATGCTGAGACCCTAGAAACTCTGCAGAAAAGAGCAACAAAGATTATAAAGGATCTGAAAGCTAAACCATATGATGAATGGCTAAGGGGGTATGCTTATCCTAACAAAAGAGAAGGCTTGGGGGGTGTGACATGATATTTTAATACTTAAAGAGCTATCAAAGGAAGAGGGTATTGTTTTGTTCTCTAAAGCACCTGAAGGCAGGACAAGAAGCAATGGTTGGAAGCTAGACACAGAGAGATCTGACCTGGAATTAAGGAGAAACTTCCTGATAGTGAGAACAGTTGGTCAGTGGAATAGCTTGACCCCTGGAGTTGTAGGTGCTCAATTACTAGTGGTTTTCAGGAAAAGATTGGACAACCATTTGTCCGGGATGGAGTAAGAACTCTTACCTTGGGCAGGGGGTTGGACTAGAAGACTTCCAAGGTTCTTTCCAGCCATATAATTCTATGATCCTATGTTCAGAAGAGGTAGATTTTAATGTAAACAAAGGCACTGACAGAGAGCTGGCAGCAGCTTAAGCTATTTTTAGGGAATTGCAAAAATAGAATTCAAAATACATAAGAGGGCAGTGAAGTGGTGCCTTCCTTGAAAAGTCAATGAATCTGAAGAAAATAAGAACCAGCAAGAGAACTGAGGAAAAGAAAGCACAAGAAGAAACTGAACGTGCTCTGTATGAAGTCCCACACATCTTTAGCAAATTGTTTTTGGTTCTTTTGGTTGGCTAGGAGAAAGGCGAATAACTACATAGAAACTTAACAGTTTTGCTTATTCAGGTAGTCCTCAACTTACATCCACAACTGAGCCCAAAATTTATGTGGCTAAGTGAGACATTTGTTGAGTTTTGCCCCATTTTACGACTTTTCTTGCCACATTTGTTCAGTGAATCACTGCAGTTGTTAAATTAGTAACCGAGTTGTTAATTGGTTTCTCCATTGATTTTGCTTGTCAAAAGGTCTCAAAAGGGGATCACATGACCTCGGGACACTGCAACAGTCATAAATGTGAGCCAGTTGCTATGTGTCTGAATGTAAATCGTGTGATTGAGGGCATGCTGCAATGGTCATAAGTGTGAAAAATCATAAGTCACTTTTTACAGTGCTATTGTAATTTTGGTCACTAAGTAAATTGTTGTTAGTCGAGGACTACCTGTATTTCTCTCTTCAAATAACAGATCTTTGAGATCTTTCTTAAATCTTCAAGGCAATAGATTTGTAAACGTGCTAATATTGTGATTAAATCATCAGAGTTGAAGTCTCTGAAATCCTTAGCATGCTTGGAAAGGGAATTGGCTAAAAGTGTCAAGAAGTGTGTAACTAAATGGGATGGTGCATCTGGGAAAATAAAATAGAAAAGAAGTATAAGCCCAGAAGAAAACCTGGACCTAGAAATGTGGATTGGCCCCAAATAAAACATAGTGGACCATGACAGATAAACAGTGTGACAGAAAATCATTATTAGAATCACATTATTAGAATCACAAAGTCTATTGATTGATTGATTGTGTGCCATGAAGTTATTATTATTGTCTCTCAGTGACAAGATCATCTCCTTGATGATCTGTCCTAATCTGGCACCACCATGAGGGATGTCCAACAGGGAATAAAGGAAGAAAATTACACTGTAAGCATCTATCTCCTTTTGTTTTCTATGATTGAGAATGCTTAGATGGATATTTTAATGGCCCATTCAATTTCCCCTTCATTTTGCCATGTGCCATCAGTTTAGTAATGGACAGTTTATGACTTCATCTCCCTTCGGTCTTCTGCATCAGGAACAAAAATGGCAGGTTAATATTAAGCTGTAAAAGATAATAAGCAGGAAGAATAAAAAAGAACAACTCTTGGTTGGAACAGAGCAGCTGAAAACTGTCACTTTGAATTTTAACATCATATATTAGAAAACAATTAGAAATGATCAGTGTGTGATTCTCAGTTTCTGTGAGTTAATATAGAGCCACTTTTTCATTTTCAAAGCAGCTAAATATTTATCTCCTCTCCCCCCCTTTTTTTTCTTTTTTTTAACTTCTTCTCCCAATTATTGTTTTCCTCTGTAAAGACTTGCTGGTACTTCTGCTGTCTTTGCAAATGCACTGAGATGGAAATTTAACACCAGGGTTGGCTAAGGACCTTGATAAAACTGTGGAGGTACTTCCAGACAACTGGTTCAAATATCTGTCACCAAGTATCTTACAGATGAGTTGGTGAATCCTTAGGCTTCAGTCAGTTCTGTTGTAAGCAAACTCGCACTTGCCGGTGCTTGGTGCTGCAGCAAATGAAAATGGGCTGTTACTCCTGTGAAGCAGCAGCGATACCCAAAAATATTATTTTACATCATTTACGAGAAAGAAAACAAGAAAGGCATCAAGTTGCTGATCAGCCATGAAGTATGAGTGCTAGTTGCAAATCTCTCTGTATTAGGAAGATTACATTCCAAAGAACCAGCCTTTGAGTCTAACCCCTTTTTCTTCTTACTGCACTCTATATCAATGTAACATTTTTATCCATGAAAATTAATGGCCCAATAAAAGGAGGTGTACGGGGAAATCCATAGTGCTGTAAAAATCTTGGAATTATATTTTCATAGGTTAATGTTATTGCTTGAATGAAACATATGGACCCATATAATTATTTCAGATATGGAAACTTACTTTGTGTAGGGTTCACTCCTATGCATGGCAGAGGAAAATTGTCCTCTTTTTGTTCTTCACATAAATGGTCTGGGCAGGGGTGGGTTGTGGATCGTTTTGCTGCCAGTTCGCTCAGGGTCGCACCTTGCGCTTGCCCGCAAAGCACGCAAAGCAATCAAAAAATAGCTTCTGCGCATGTGCAGAAGCAAAATCCAAAATGGCGGCGGCCACAGAGACACCAAAGGAACCGGTTCTGTGACGCCATCGCCGACTTACTAATGGCTCATGGAATAGCTGACTCATGGAATAGCTGAAACTATAGAAATATAATTGAACCAAGTATGACTGCACACAATCTTGAGGGATTATGAAGTCCACATTTATCTATATACGGAGGAGAAGAGGTCACAGAAAGTTTACTACTTACATAGGGAAAATGTTGGGAGGTGATCCAGGTCTCTAAAGCAGGAAGGCAGATGCTCTGGTTTTATTGGCCCATCTGTTCTCTTTTGCTTCTGTTTGGTGATATATCAAGAAAAACAACAATTGTGGACAACCTTCTCATATGCTCATCTGTTTAGACACTGAGGGATGGGGATATCACAAGTAAACTGTAATGGCAAATCCATAGGTCAGAAAATCTTGGGAAGAATCAAAGTAACAAAATGTGAATTGGTACTTTTAACTTTGTGGACATTTAGACTGTCCTTATTCTAAACTGGCTGATGTTTCTTATATACCTTCAGGGTATAGAAGGCTACTTGAGAACTCAATTTCTCTCTTTGATTTCTGTTACTGAATTAGCTCTGTGTTGGGGTGTGCGAGGGCGAAAGCTTGCAAGGCTGGGGAAAAAAAGAGAGACTAGAAACAATAGTTAGCAAAGAAGAGTCCAGGTAACTTCCACATCAAATGCAGAGAAGTGAGGAGGAAAAGTCTCCGCCTAAGGACAGAAGAAGGTGATGTGTAAATGGAGATCCTAATTGTTTGATTCTTCAATGGATGATCTTTATTATTAGGGCTTGTCCTATCTGAAACAGAAGCAACTTATCTATCCAAACTATATCCTTAGGTCTTTGCTACTATATTCTAAGAGGTTTCAGCTTCTAGATAAAAATCTACAACTGAATCATGAGTGAATCTGTGCTGTCCTACTCTCTCTCACACACAACATTGGTTTAGTGGGTTTATTAGCAACAATTCCTTTCCCGAAAAACCCAGAACTGTCCCAATTAGGTTGAGCCAAAAGCAGACCAATGCTAGTCCACAGGACACTTGTTTGTTTCCCAAACAAGATAAACCTACTAGATGAAAATTAAATCTACAGCACAAGAAGGTTCACAAGGCAAGTAAAGTCCAAAGTTCGCAAGACACAATCCAAGTCAATTCAAAGCAGGTATCACAACAACCAAGAAACAGACAGGTAGGAAATGAGCACATTGTTTCCAGCATTGCCTCCATCTACCTGCTGTGCTAAATAGCCAGCTTCTGGTGCAGCCCATCAAGAGGGACAAGGCTGCCTCCTCACAAGTAATCAGGTTGACCTTCTCTGTTCATGCCTTTTCTATGCCCTACATGTTCACGGATCAGGTGCAGAAGGCAGCTCCTCATCACTGACCAGCTGCAGCTGTGTGCTTTCCTTACCTGAAGCCTCAGGGCTGTCCTGTTGCAGCTGTGCTTCAGCTAAATCCCTCTCAGATTGCTGTTCCATTGACCAACTCTCCTTCTGACGTGCTAGGAACTGGTTCAATCTCTTCCAAACTGACATCTGGAGAAGTATCTGAGGAAATGTCCTGGGGAGTCATCATACTACCTCTGTTAGAATGTTGCATTAGTTCAAACATAGGTTGGATTTAGTCAATACTATCTTTTTGTGAATTGTAGAATTGTTTGTTTGAAAATATATTCCTGAAAGTTCAGTGTATCATCAGAAATCTTGCATCTATTATATTATTTGCACATTTATATAACAGTATTCAGACAGATATGGATTACAAGAGGGGGAAAATTAGATACAAAAACAGGGACTCTAAATGTGCTAGAAGTGTATTTCCATTTCTGACCTAGTTGTCCCAGCTTGGGTGTTTGTGGCTGAATCATTGGTAACTCTGACCTTGAGTTGCTGATAATAAACATCAATACTATTTCTAAAAAAGCCCTTGGTGGCAGAATGGTTGGAATGCAATATTGTGGGCAAACTCTGCCCACATCCTGGAGTTCAATCCTGATGAGGCTCAAGGTTGACTCAAGTCTTCCATCCTTCCAAGATCAGTAAAATGAAGACCCAGATTATTGGAGGCAATATGTTGACATTGTAAACCACCCAGAGAATGCTGTAAAACTGTATGGGGTGGTATGGATGTCTAAGTGCTATTGCTAATAAGCCCTCAGTCACTCATGACTTGATTGTAGATGAGATTGTATGGACCTAGTTATATAACAGGTTTCATCTACACCTGGCTGGGTAGTGGTAGTGATGTTATCCACATGGAGATTGTCCTTCAGTGGGTTTTGGATCCTAGCAACCTCAACACCAAGAGGGAGAGAGAATAATAATTTTGAAAGACATCTTACTGTTATGGCCTTCTCTGAATTTTGTGACTTAGAGGCTGAAGACATAGACCTGAGAGATGAACAACCTGAAGATTCAGATTGGCAATTAGACACCAGCAGCCACTCCAGGAGACATTAAGCCTGAGAGATCTGATTCCAATAATGATGGACCTGGTCCTCTAGCAGGGCATCTTAGGCCAAACCATCAGCAATTAAGGGATGAGCAAAGGTATTCAGCATCCCTCTCTGAAAAGATGGGAAAGCAATACATTTTAATAGGCAATACCAGCATCTGGAACTACATAGAGAAATCCTCGTGTCTTTGTTGCTCCACTGGAAAGAACTCTCTAACTTCAGATCTGTGTTTCTGTCTCTCTTGCTTCTTGCCTTGGATCTGGACCTTCAACTTGACATTTGGGCAGGCTTGTGGAGTTCTGTAGTGCTTGAACCCTGGACTTTTGCAAGTAATCTCTTATTCTGCTTTTCTTCTGCTGATGACTCAGATTTCAAAGCAAATCATAGTGTTCTGGTTCGTTATTCATTTGATTATCATCTGTTATCAGAAAGTTTATAGTCCAGTAATAAAGCCAAACTTGGAACTGCCTGGCTATCTGTTTTGAGTTTATCAATAGAATACACTGATATAGGACTAATCTAGCCTTGAAATGACAGACTATGCCTGTATATTAAATTGGGCTGATGTGGTAAACTGGGAATTCTTCTTGAACATAGTCCGTTGTGCTGCCTTGTAAGGTCCTTATCTAGATTATTGGACCTTATCGCCAGATTGCTGGCATTCTTTTACGTCCTGCTGTTGAGTGACTTCAGGCCTCATGACTGGGATCTAGGAAAGATCAGAAGTTCATGGCCTCTATGGAAATAATGCGGCTTCTCTCAAATAGCCTTGGACTCAACCCTTTGCTGGGGTCATTTTGATCCAGAGGAGACTGATCGTTATCACCTTAAGAAGTCCCCAAGAGCTGATTTAATTGGATGTGCAGATTTGCTTCTGATAAAACACTTTGTAATGTACCTCATGTTACACTCATAAGACTGTACACTATAAGCCTCATAAGTAACTTATGAGTGTAATTGATTTGGGCCCCATAAATTTATTGGCAGACAGTACATTGACTTCAGGAGAGGTTTTATCTCTCAATGATGAGACTGACTCATTAATCTCACCATAGCATTCTGAACCAGTTGTAGATTCTTAGTCAGTTCAAAAGTCTCCCTAATGTAGAGCACATAAGAGTAATTCTGTCTGATGGTGATTGTAACAATTATCGGAACACTAGCAAACCAGGGCAAGACCTCCCTGGCTGTGGCTTCTACTACTAAGTAATAGCTGTGAATCCAGGAGGATCCCCAATTTCTTCCAGGGAAGTACAATCCCATCAAAGTGGTTATCAGGTTTGGATGTTTACTACAGGAACTAGGTCTTAAGAGAGTTTGGTGTAGGGGTGAAATCTAAAAATGTTCCCTACCGGTTCTGTGGGTGTGGCTTATTTTGTGGGCGTGGCTTGGAGGTCAGGT
>JANHFT010004864.1:73925-98579 GCA_032467955.1 Pseudoxenodon macrops
AAATAAAATATCCATTTAATAAATCCAATAAATTCCTCCTTCCCGCTTTTCTATTCATCTGGACTTTCCCATAGATTCCTGAAATATGCCAGCCATGTATGAGATGGCACATCTGACTTGTTTCCCAGCGTCTTTCCAGAAAATTATAGCTCATTTTAAAAGAGACAAAGCTGGGTTTTTTTAATCTTCCGGAAAGGGAGAGGTTGGGGGAATCAATCTGTATGTGATATTGCATCTCTTTCTCATGAGAACTGATTCTGCTAAGGACACATCCAGTATTGAGAAAGTCTGTTGGCTGGCAAGAGAACCACACCCATGATCAGGGGTGGGTTCTAACTTACATCGCCGCCGGTTCGCTGCCTCCTGCGCCGTGTGGCTGCTCTCATGCGCAGTAGAAAAAATTAAAAGAAAAAAGGCTGAAAACAAGATGGTGACGCATGCACAGTGCCCGGAAACTCAGCTTCTGCACATGTGCAGAAGAAGAAAAAAAAAACAGAAAAAAATTAAAAATATATTTCCCCCCCAAAAAAATAAAAAAAGAAAGATGGCGGCATCCACGGAACAGAACTGGCTCCGGGGCTTCACCAGCAGCTTACTACCTACTCTATAGAACCGGTCCGAACTGGTAGGAACCCACCTCTGCCCATGATGGTCTTATGAAGTCATTCATTAATGGACACAGAAAAACTGCATATCTACTCTCATGCCTAACTGAACAAAAAAAAATGTATAAAAATTTCAAGCTACATTAACTAAGACTGCAGAACTTATCAGGCCTCACCTTGAATGAAACCACTTTTGGTACCAGCCTAGGTGCCAGCATGAAGAAAGTCCTCAATTAGACCCAAAGGATGAGAAGATCCGCTCTCACATCTCCAGATAAGGTATACACTCAGTGAAAGGATACCTTACAGCAGAGGTCCCCAAGTCCCTGTCCATGGACTGATACCGGTTCACAGCATGTCAGCAACCAGGCTGCGCAAACAAGTGAAGCCTCATCCGCGGGATGCAGGCAGCATGCAAAACCACACCCTCTCCAGTCCGTGGAAAAACCTTTCTCCACTGAATCAGTCCCTGGTAGTCCAAAATCTTGGGGGCCACTGCCTTATAGGAGTAATCATCCTTCGTAGATTTTGATAGTAGGTCAGAGAAACAGTTTAGTAGAAGAACTGTCCTTACAAGCGTTTTGGCCCATATGATTTGGCAGACAAATCTCTTGGCTATGATATTTAGCCAAGGTATTTGCCTGCCAATACAAAGAAATTGATCTTAAAAGTACATAGTGGTAGAGTTTCTGTAGTGTTAATATTAATTAGTTTTAAAATGGTCATTTCTTCAAGGTCCCTTTTCTGAAATGCACTCCATTAGTTTTGATTAACAAGAAAGTTCTGGGTTTAACTGTCCAAATACTAGATTGTCTTTTTTGTGTCTCCTTACAATATGTCAGCCTCCCAAGTAGACCAGACAGGAAACATGACAAGATGAGTTAATTCCACTTTATTGAAAGGCCCCATTATCAGCAACTTTCAAGCCTGATAGTACAGATCTCCCACTATTTCTTTTACTGCCTGATAACTTAGAGCAAATCCTTTCTAAGTTTCTTTTTATGTGCATTACTAAGTTATGGGCCCTTCCCACTTTTATTTTAATTTATAAAATACTTTTATACGGCTGCCCAACTCACAAAGGGTGACTTACATCCGCTGATTATTCCCTAGGCAGCATCTCTTCTCCCCATCCTGCAAGGTTATTTTCACATTACATTATATAATCAGCTACTTCCTCTGTTACTGAATTTGCTATCGTTCTGTTTTTATTTTCCACAGTCTTCTTTCTTTAGTAAACTTCAAACAAAACAAAACAGCCATATGGTTCACTGAATGGGAGAAACCCAGCAAAATTGTAATTGGCTGATGACAGTGAAACTTGGACATTGATGCTGTCTTGACTTTGCTTAATCATTTGAATGACTTGATCTTCTTTTGTTATTCGTTTTTATCCTATATATCCTCTTATGCAAGGTGGATTGGCAGTTTGACAGGGACTGACTGACTGACAGCTTAAAACAAAAGGTTAATGTAGGGCAGATAATTTAAAGAAAGAAAAAGAAATGCTGAAAGCTAGATCAAATGGGTGTAATATGGGTGTATCCTTTTTAATAATTATGGGCATATTTGTACTGTTGAGAACATGTAATTCTAGAGAAATTAGGCAATCAGAAAATGCTCATTTACCAGAAGGCAAATTGGTGAGGATACATCTCATCACATGTCTCATCAGCTCCAAGATGATTTTTGTATTCTCAACTTAGCTTTGAAGGGGACAAACCTTCGCAAACAAAATGGTGCTTTGATGCTACCGTAGCCACCATTTTTTATTTTCCAACAATGCCGGTAAAACACAAATTGGGCATTCTTTGAAACAATGAGAATGCTTATCCACTGCAATTTTGTTCTTCTTTAAAAAGAAAAAGAAATGGTCTTGAAAAAAAGGTTATGGGACAAGGAATGTGGAAAAGGGAAAAGTCTGTGGACATACTGAGGTCTGTAGATATTACTTTAAAGGTCCTAATTTAAAATAAACTCCAATCTAGAAACAGCTCACTAGGTTTTCTCAAACTTGATCTTTACAGTTCAAATAAAGCAGAGTTATTGGGTGAGTTTCAAACAGACTAGAAACCTTCTCTGTAAGAATTTTCACATTCTGCCTAAGACTAATATCTAGCGCATAGCAGTATTAAACTGCTAGGGGAGTTGCATGCTATGATTTATGTGGGGTCTGGATTGCATCTTAATTATATCATGTAAGCTGAATGATAATACTACAAATGATTTGTGGAAAGTGATAATTATATGTTACCCTTGTCCAAATCTCATTTTAAAAACAGTAAGGAAAAAGGCTTTCTTTTCTTTTCTTTTGCTATGTGCCTTTGTTAGACTAGATGGAAACAGTCATAAAACAGAGCTGGGAGACTCACTGAGGCAAAAGCCAGAGTCTTCTCCCTATTTCACAGCAGGCCAGATGTTATCTAGGAAAAGTGTTTCAGGGAGGCAGCTATCAGGCCATCTCCCTTAGGAACCCCATTGAAGGCACAGCTATGAACTAAGTATTCCTGCAAGCAGAGTAATGGCTCAGATAGACATCCAAACAATTCTTATTGTTAGAGCAGCACTCCAGATATATTCTAAGAACTCTACAGCTTTTCCTCTGCCACCCTGTGGCCTATCTAAACCCGACTTTCATTTCCCCCCCTCTTCCCTCCTACCCTTGCAGCTATATCAATAAACTATCATTTCTAAATCTTGGCAGTTTGAAGAAGTGTGGACTTCAACGCCCAGAATTCCCTAGCCAGCCATACCTATCCCCGACAAGAAAGCCTGTCCCTGAAACCCATCCCCTTTTTAAGTAAAAAGGGATAGAAAGCAATATTTCTGAGTCTTCTTCCACAGAAATGACCTATTTTTCTTTGCCAAGCATTCAGCAATTCTCTCTAAAGAGAGAAAATCCTCTAATCTTCAATCCGAAATTGATAAAAGATGAGAGGTTGCCTTCTGCCCATCTGCGTGTTCAACACTCAGCCTTTTCTTAGCATTTTCTAATTTTTGGGATTAGAATTGTGAGATAAGGGCAAGGAGACGGTAGACCAGGTAGGATTTTGGCATGCCCAAATTTTCTCCAGGAAGTGCTAATAGAAAAGGGCAGTGATCTCAGTCAAAGGAAGTTGTACAGTACCTAGTGGCCTGGATACTTATTTAAAGTGTGGAGAGGGGGCTGGGATGGGACCAAGAATTGACAAGACTTACTTCACTGAGAAATGGAAGATTTGAAGATGGCTAGCCAATTTGGTGTAGTCATTAAGGAATCGGGATAGAAACCAGGAGACTGTGAGTTCTAGTCCCACCTTAGGTATGAAGCCAACTTGTCCCAGTCATTTTCTCTCACCTCTAGGAAGAATCTTGTCAAGAAACCTGCGAGGACTTTTTCAGCCAGTCTCTTAGGCATGATTGAATGGAGGGGGGGGGAGAGGAAGGTAAAGGCGATGTAAAACCCTACCAGAGAGGATAACCCTAATGAGCAGAAAAGCATCCTAATTAAAGAGAAAGGTTAACTTGGTGTACAGATAAATGTACATACACATTCTCTTGTGTTTATACTATTCTGAGTTTCCTACTACCACAGCAGAACAGATCCCGATGGTAAAGTTGTTGAGTTGCATTGATAAATGTAACTCATTTACAGACTTAAAATAAAATTTGAATTTGGTGATAGAATAGTTAGCTACCTTTGATGTACTATCTGTTCTTTCCCTAGCAGTCTCCCTGCCCGAACTAGTGAAGCTGAGCCTAGAACTGAAGATTGAATTTCCTCCAATTAATTTCATTGGAGATTTTGCATGTCAGGTTTGAAGTAGCTTGGGATCTCATAGTTTCTGGGTCAAATATGAATTTATATTTGTCTTTGTACATATAGTAAAATGTAGTATTTGCTTAATCAGGCGCTCTGTTGGCAGGAGAACGAGAAAGGAGTTTATTAATATGAATGAGGTTTATACTTACTGGGTACATCAAGATATTGTTTCTGCAAGTTCTGTTTTTGGAGGACCAAATGGCTAATACTCCAGTTGTGTCCTTTCCCTTAAAGCAATTGATCCAGCCATAATGATTTGTGCATTAATTAGCAATAGCGATGGCAATAGCACTTAGACATATACTGCTTCACAGTGCTTTTACAGCCCTCTCTAAAGGGTTTACAGAGTCAGCATATTGCCCCCAACAATTTGGCTTCTCATTTTACCCACCTTGGAAGGATGGAAGGCTGAGTCAACCTTGAGCCTGGTGAGATTCGATCTGCCAAATTGCAGGCAGCCGGCAGTCCAACAGAAGTAGCCTGCAGTACTGCATTCTAAGCACAACCACGACCCTTACTTAGATTACTTTAACGCGTGCGCACACACAAACACACAGATGATGGGTGGTTGTTTTTCTTCCTTTTTATGCCTTTGAGTCATTGTTGACTCCTGGTAATTGCCTAGAGTAGTCCTGCCATTTTCTTGGCAAGATTTCCTAAGTGGCTTTCCACTATCTGCTTCCTAGAACTGAGAGAGAGTGACAAGGCCAAGGTCACCCAGATGGCTTAGTTCCTAGGGTGGGACTAGAATTCACAGTCTCCCAGTTTCTAGCTCGATGTCTTAACTACTACATCGGGATGGCTCTTAGATACATAGTTAGGATATCTAAAGTGCCTCCTTCAGCAATTTGCATTCTTCATCAAAGGACCTGTGATATATCCCCTCATACAAAAAGTATAAGTTGATTTGTCTGTGAAACATGGTTACTTCTGTCTCACTTTTGTAGCAGGTGCTAGGTGGAAAGCCTTGTGCAGGAGGTTGGGTTGGCACCAGTTGAATGAATGTTTAATAGGCAATAGAATCAGCAATATTTTGCTGTGCTCTTTATAGCATTAGTCTTACTTTCACACTGGTTACAAAGAAGGTTCCATCTCTTTTTTATTTTGCTTCAGAGATCTTCTATTACTGTAATCTTGTTTTAAACTACATATGGCTGTGGAGTTTTGAGAAGTAGAAAAACATTTTGAACATATTCTATAACATCCTTCTTCCACATGGAACTTTCTAGATGTGTTGGGCTACCTAATCCCTTAATTCCCATTAGCATAGCCTTTGGTATTTTTCCCATCTCCATTTTGCTTCATATTTTGTATTTTTTTTGTATTAACCACATCATTTGTTCCAGCTGAACATGCATATTTTCAGGAAGAGGTTTGCAATATTTGTGCAGCTGCCGGTTGAACAGAGAAAAAAAAAAGAACCTTACTGGTGGAGTAGAACAACATGCCATGGCTTGTCCTAAACGTCATAAAAGTCACCGAGAACTTATACCTTTTGGCACAGCTGGGCTTGAAGATATAAACACCGCTTCCTGCACTCTTACTTTTAGATATGCTCTTACCTACTTTATTCCCAAGTCAGCAAAATTCTTTTATGACTTCATCAATGACAACTTCACAAGACTCAAAAAGGCTGAGTAAGAGCCAGCCTAGGGAGCAGGAGATAATGAACCACACTCAGGAGGCCTGAGTTGGATTTCTGGCCTGAAAATGTCTCTTAGTGGGGGTTGATTTTTTATTTTAATTACTACTATAGAACAGGCAAAAGCAGAATGTCAACAGCATTGTCTTAATCTGACATGGAGAACCCTTTGATACCAAGTAGGTACTATCATTGCCTTTCTATGTAAGCATGTCCCATAGATGTAACAAATGTTCTTCCCCTGATGTAAAATGAAGAGGTCCTAGCACAACTGACAAAAATAAATACGAAAGTGAATATTTTGATTCAGCAGATCATTAAGCTTGTCTTCCTGGCTCCGTTCGTCTTCTTTCTTCCCAGCAGCAGCCCTGCTATGTCTCATCTTCCTGGAAGGACAGGTTTCCCTGGGGGATGGAAACCCTGTTTTCTCTCACAGAAGCGTCTGACATAAAACACAAGTCTATTTGGGCAAAACATTTCAGCCCTGTTCTTTGCTGTAAAAGCTTTCCGAGTGGTTTTCCAGAATGAATTTTTAAAAAATCCTCGCTCTGAAATGTGTCATTTGAGCGATGCAAAAAAAAAAAAAAGAAGTGCGAGAGAGGAAGAAAACAAGTAAACCTGGACCCAGCAACTGCTACAAAATCCTAATAAAGCCACTGGGATGGAAAAAAGTCCAGATGGAGCAGAAGCCCACAACATTGGTCCCTCAGCAATGCTGATGCTATGGCCTGGCCTCCTAGCTCTCTCTCTCTCTCTCTCTCTCTCTCTCTCTCTCTCTCTCTCTCTCTCTCTCTCTCTCTCTCACTCTCTCTTCTCTGCTCTGCAGCCTCATGGATGGTGGGATAGTCCTTGGCTCCCACAGATGGAGTTAGTTGGTACGATGCAGTAGCTAGAGGGCTGGGTTAGAACTAGGAAGACCATCCCAGCTGCCATTGACAATATGGCATTTTTCACTATACTGTGTAGAATGTCTTTTACCCCCATATGATTTCCTTTCCCTGTTGACATCAACAGTTACAGACACAGACACTTCAACCATCAGAACAGAACAGAATAACAGAGTTGGAAGGAACCTTGAAGGTCTTCTAATCCAACCTTGCTCAAGCAGGAATCCTTATCCCATTTCAGACAAATGGTTGTCCAAGCCCCTTTTAAAAGCCTCCAACTTCTGGAGGTAAGCCTCCACTCTTCTCACGTCAGGAAATTTCTCCTTAGTTCTAGGTTGCTTCTCTCCCTGATTAGTCTGCATCCGTTACTTCCTGCTCCTCCCTCAGGTGCTTTGGAGAACAGGTTGACCCCTTTTTCTCTGTGACGGCCCCTCAAACATTGGAAGGCTGCTATCACCTTTCCCCCATTCCTTCTCTTCATTAGACTAGACATGCCTAATTCCTGAAATTGTTCTTTGTGTCCTAGCTCCCAGCACTTCGATTATATCTGTTGCTCCATCAATAGCAGAGCATCATGTATTTCGGTGTTACTGAAGGGTTCTCTAAATATTTTTATTTTGGAGTTAATACAAAGTCTTGATTTGAGCAAGAACACGCTCAGGACAAAGTATATCGGACCTGAAATGAATCTTTGCACTGTATGTGTATATGATAGTGGGTTGAAGTTGAGGATTGTCGACCTCACCCCATTCCTAAGAGGTCTTTAAGGGACATGCATAAGCGCACCAGCGTGCCTACCGTTCCTGTCCTAATATTCCCTTTTATTTGTATCCATTTCAAGCATCCATTTCATGTATTTATAATCATGTTTATACTTATATCTGTTATCTAACACATGCTCGATGAATTAAATAATAAACAAACAAGCAAGCAAGCAAGCAAACAAACAAACAATAGTGGCTGATGAACATAAGCATAGATGCCAGGAATTTAATTTGATCAAAACTGCTTGAAATCCATTTTATCATTGAGATTCTATGTTTCCACCAGGCCATCTACAAGGCAGACAGTATCACTGCAGCCAAGTTTTTACAGGTAGTCCCCAACTTACAACAGTTCATTTAATGACCATTCAAAGATTCAACACTACTGAAAAAAGTGACTTATGACCACTTTTCACACTTAACTGTTGCAGCATCCCCATGGTCACATGATCAAAATTCAGAGGCTTGTCAACTGACTTTACCAGGGATGCAGTGTCCTGGGGTCATGGGATCACTTTTGGCAACCTTCTGATAAGCAAAGTCAGTGGGGAAGCCAGATTCACTTAACAACTGGGTTTCTAACTTAACATCTGCAGTGATTCACTTAACAACTGTGTCAAGGAAGGTTGTAAAATGGAGCAAAACTCACTTAACAAATGTCTCACCTAGCAACAGATATGTTGGGCTCAGTTGTGGTTGTACATCAAGGGCTCCCTCTACTATGTGTTGTTTTTTCAGTGTCATCTGTTGCAAATTCTTCCTCATTCTTGATATCAAATCAATTTAAGCGTTATATTGGAATAAGAATTTGAAAAATGAGAGAGGAAATAGGAGTATTTAAGGGCAAAGGGTAAGCAAATGTGGACCTCATTTATCCAGCCAAATTATCATTTTGATATATCTGTTCTGACCCATTAATTTTTGTTGCCCTCTCTTACAGTTTAAAACATGTATGGTACTTATGTCATTTTCACTACTTTTCTATTCTTTGGTATTTCACCTGTCTTTCTTTCATTTCCAGTCCTCCGTTAAGCTTTCTATTTGGATTAGAGATGTACAAATCTCTTGGCTAAGCAGTCTGATTAATCAATATGTTAAACCTTAAAATGGCTTGTTTGGTTTTGGCTTATGTGTTGTATGAGCCCAAACACTGTTATTCTGTATTCCGCAGAGAGGATAAAAGCCTCTGAACTGCATACAGACTGGCAATGCAATCAATTATTATGTGGTTATAAATGTAAATTAAGCATTTGGCTATGGAACTGGAGCAGGCATGTATGAGTGTTAGTGCTTCCTTAACTTAAAACATACATTTTTCTAGGGTTATGTACCTACTGTGGGAGCCCAGAAAAAGATACTGTTTCTGGGGAGGCACTGGTACCTGTACTGATTACTCAGAAGTCCTTTTGAGTTTTTAGACCTGAAGTGCAGCTCATTTCTAAATTTAAACTCAAAACAGGCACTCCTCCCATTTTCTAATTGTTGCCGTTTGTCTCCAGTTTTTATTCTATACTTTAGGCAGCAATTTTAGGCTCTGGACACATTTTGGCTACCTATTGCAATGATACATATTTTATACATCCAGATCTGGCTTTGGTAAGATTAATGGCTTTCTCTCTCTCTCTCTCTGTGTGTATTTCCTTGCAGAGTTCCTGCTGGGGACTGTGCGGAAGGATGGCAGCTGTAGAACCTTTGACTGCTTTCTCCCGTTGGTACCTATATGCCATTCATGGCTACTTCTGCGAGGTGATGTTCACAGCTGCTTGGGAGTTTGTGGTCAACTTCAACTGGAAGTTCCCAGGTGTCACCAGTGTATGGGCACTCTTCATCTATGGGACATCCATCCTCATTGTAGAAAAGATGTATCTGTACCTGAAGGATAAGTGTAACATACTAGTGCGCTGCCTGATTTACACCCTATGGACGTATCTTTGGGAATTCACAACTGGCTTCATTCTGCGCCAGTTTAATGCCTGCCCATGGGACTATTCACAGTTTGACTTGAACTTCATGGGCCTCATAACCCTGGAGTATGCCATCCCATGGTTCTGTGCAGCATTTATTATGGAACAGCTAGTCATCAGGAACACCCTGCGTTTGCGTTTTGATGAGAATGCTGAACCAGGTGTACCCACATCTGTTGCAACCTTGGCCAATGGTCATGTGAAAACTAACTGAATTGTGCTTTAGACTACACTAAGACTAAGCAATCTCTCCTACCCCTTCATTAGAGACTTGGGATGATGGCCTGAACAGCAAAACTCCTGTTTCCTTTATGATAAACAAACCTCCTTGGTTTGGAGGTGTGCATGAAAAAGTGGAATCAGTAGGTTTTCTATGAATTTTATTCTCTTTCTTTCTCTTGGTTTCTTTTTTTTTAACTGCAAGTATCATTGTCAACTACCTGTTGACTAGATAGTTTGACTTATAACTTACTCAGAAAACAGTGATCAGTACTTTGTTATATCTGGGTTAAAAAAAACAAAAGGCTGGCCCAAATTGTTCAAATAACTTTAGTAGATAGGCACAGATCTCCCAAGTTGACTTAGTGATTGGCTTATATTCCATTCAGGTGCTTGCTTGCAACCAATACCTCCCATGGGACCTGAGATGCTGCAGAGTCAAGGAAAAATCAATTCCTATTGAAAAAGCCCAACAAAATGGCAGACTACTATGGAGATAGAACTTGCCCTGTTGTGTGCTTTCCTTAAGGCTTTTTTTAAGTTGCACCACAGTGTATAATATTATGGTGCTGGACATCCTGCTGAATTTCTATAAAAATATTACTTTTTGAATCATCCATTCTGATGCTCACTAGAGAGTTTGTTTCCCACTCTCATGTACCTATTTTTTAAATAAAGAACTATTTTGCTGGATAAAGTCAATCATTGCTGTATAACCTGCATTATAGATATGTAGGCAAAAGTAGGAGAAAAATGGCTAAAAGTCATCCCTACCTCCTCCTCCTCACACTTTCTGGTGGAACTCAACAGGAGGTCTCTTTCAGAGCTGATTCTTGCTAACTTTCATTCTGACTGTTTACACATCATCCAAATCTTCTCTGGTTTCCTCCATGGGGAATTTTCTAGTCTCAGAAATCAAAGTGTCTATAAATATGGACTACTGACATCACATTGAAATCTTTGTTTGATGCCTGGATTCATTGGGAGTTGGAATCCTGCAGGACAAGACTCTTGAAAGGCCTGTGGTCAATCTTTTTTGTATTGATCTTCTCAGCGCTGGTGTTCTCAATGTACAAATGGCAGAATTGGCAATGCGGCAGTATCTCTTCATAAAGCTATTTATGAGCAACTGTTGAGGGTATCTCACTGTTGGTTGGCTGGGGAGGAACTTTGAAGGATCAGCCTTCAAGATGGTCCAAGTGAGTGGAAAAATAACACAATAGGGCTGCGGATATCCAGAAGTCCGGGACCAAAGTGAATGTCCCAAGAGAAATATGTGATAGGCAGGGGTGGTTAAAGAATAAATAGCAACGAACAAGAAGAGATTCTTTCTGCAGCCATCAAAAGAATCTGTTCTTTAGGTTCATAGAATGAAAGAGAAATGAAAAAAAAGGGAAGGGAGTCACTTGAACTAAAATACATCCAATAGCTTTAAGAAGACATGCTATCACTAGGATTCTTGGATCAGAAAGAAGTCCAGATATCATTTGCATAGAATGGAATGCACTGAGACGGAATTGCACCAGCAATGGAATGGGCTTGTACTTTTGTGGTGGCAACACTTCTTTTATTTAAAATAAGACTGTCTTCTTGTTTGGTAAACAACTGTTAATTTTTAACTACCTGGCAGTTATTGTATAGGGGGGGGTCTCCTTGCCTGATAGGTTAGGACCACCGTTTGAAGAACTCTCTGCCCCTAGTTTCCACTGCCAGGGAACTCTGGGATTTCTACTCATAGGCCATCTGATGGCAATAGATTTGGAAAGATTGAGTTCTGTTCTAGGAGCAACAAAATG
Source organism: Pseudoxenodon macrops (assembly GCA_032467955.1). Lineage (NCBI taxonomy): Eukaryota > Metazoa > Chordata > Lepidosauria > Squamata > Pseudoxenodontidae > Pseudoxenodon > Pseudoxenodon macrops. The sequence goes on from JANHFT010004864.1 coordinate 85,605, forward strand.
GGCAACCTGCTACCCTGAGTAAAAGTTGTGTGGTCATGATTAAGAATGAAGGTAATATTAACTTGATTGGTATTTTCAGAATGTGATTATTTTATTTCTTTACATTTCCCCACAGACCTGATATCCATTGCTGGTAGTGGATGAGCAGGAATATTAGCAGTGGAAGTATTCCCAGGTTTACCCTACTGTATTTATTCTCCAGACACACTTAACAGGATTAAACTTTGTAATTTATATGCACACCTTCTTATAATTCTTCCTTTTTTAATTTTTAATCGCTTCTGATCCAAACTATGTTTCAGGAAAAGGAGGGACCATGAAGAGGAGAAACCTCTGTTATTAGCCCTGCAATGAATGGCTAGCTATTCTAAAAAAATAAGATTGTGGAGTGAATCATATTTCTTTTACATGTGGCAGGAAATGGGCTATATTTGCACTTTCTGGTAACCATCATCTGTGATGCCTTGGAAAAGGCTAAAGACCTTCAGTCTTGCCATTACTTGAAGATATGTATTCTTGAATTCCTTGAAATCATGCTACAGGGATTAGTAAATTGATGAGGATGATGTTATCCATTCAGTCATGTCTGACTCTTGCATTACAACTGCACTAAATGAAGGTTAAAGATAGTAAAATTACTGACCACAAAGGAGTTGGATTTTTGTGCTGGTAATACCATTTCCCTACATTTGACAATGCTGTAATACGATTCCGTATTCTTTAGGGATTGGAGACTATAATCTGATTCTAAGTGACCCGATGTTTCACAGTGGGTCAATCATTATGACATTCTGCAGACGTGTTGTATTTTCCTCTGTTACATCAGCACCTTCTAAAACTTACTTGATGTCATTTTCTTTGTGCACAAGTGTATCCATCCACAAACACAGAAAATCTGTATGCCAGAAACTAGGCTGAGCTATAATTATTAATATTGTTGGTGCAAAAATCTTCTTGAACCTGGTGTGTTTGAGATACATTGGACAAATCCCCAGGCAGCATGTCTGGAGGTACCAGGACAGGGAATATTCAACATCTATCAGATAATTCATTGATTGGATAAATTTCCTTTAATTGAATGCCAAATTCTCTCCAGGTTATCCTATTAGCCAGACTGTGCAAATCTCATTTTTGGTCTGGAGGAAATCAACTTACTGTCAGCCAGAGATTTTTCACTTTTATTTTATTTATGTTTCTTTTCTTTTTTCTCTCAATTCAAATGGATATAAGGGTGGTGGGAAAAGAACCAAACTACTGATGTTTTATTACTGAATTATTGATGACAGTTATATTATTGATAATAGTCGCCAAAAGGCAGTGGAGGATGCACTGGAATCTGAAATGCATAATAATGAAACAACTCACTTAAATTTTTGCTTGTATGTGTATCCTCCTCCATAAATTAAAATTGCCTGTTTAAATTCACCAGCAATAAAAAAAAAACTTGTGGTTTGTTTGTTTTGCCCTCTGTCACTTATAAAATGGCTTGTGATTTAAACTCTGAAAAATTGAAATGGACAGAGAATGTCTGTAGGTGATGAATTTTCTTATGCACACCCCAAATCCAAAAGCAATTCATCTTTTAAAAGGATAGAGAACCCAACAGTCTTGGATATTTAGTATCCATATTTTGTTCGATAGCTGTCCTGTCCTGTCAGATCAGTCTTCTCAAATGAGCTTCATTCAGATGTCCTGAATTTAACTCCTATAAATTCTTGGTCAGCACAAAAGGCTCTAAAAAAACTGGAATAAACACAAAAGCTCCATCATCCTGTTTTAGTTTGGCATTGGGCACCATATAAAAAAGGCACATTTTATTAAAATCTGTTGGGCCTAGACCCAAGCTCATGGGGGCTTCTAGCAGTGTGGAAAATGCTTCTACCATGTCATAACCCAAGAATCTTTCCTAACCTAAGGCTCAAAGTGAGTCTCTGATAGATGTTCCAGATGCTGTATCTGGTTGGTAGGTTAGATGTAAATTTAATTAAAATTAAGTTAAAATATTTGAACACAGTGACTATGGCAACTTGAATTTAATAACTTTCCCATTGACCACATTAAAGAGTACAATTTTTTTTATCCACCCAAGATTTCAGGAGCTTCCTCTAGCTCTGAATCAGAGATATTCTTATTTTGGAGACATTTTGTTGTTCCAGCATGACTTAACTTTTAGTTAACTTTTAGTTTAGTTAACTTTTACTGTAAATAGGGGAAGTTTTTTCTGAATATATCAGCATGAAGATGATTCAGACCTCCTTCAGAGGTTTTCAGAGTACTTCCTAATATGCAGAGAAGTGAACAGAACTCAACAGAAAATATATTAACGCAAATCAAATGAAACAACAAGCATTTTGCTCTGGTTTGTCAAAATATGCAAAATGAAGCATCTTATAATTCACAAGAATGAAATGTTTTAAAATTTGCTTTCACTCTGCTGACCTGTTTAGAACATTGCAGAATAATCAAACTTCCTCCATACCTTAAAAATAAAGAATGCCAGCCAAGCATAATGGTATTAAAAATGCAATTAATCTAAAATACAGTTAGTACTGATTTGCTTTATCCATTTGCACGGAGCTGCCCAGGTCAAAAACATCTCAAAATAGTATATGAACATTTTTGATAAAGCATAATTAACTCAAAATGATATAGAAACATTTTAATATTTCCAAAGATTTAAAAATCCATTCACAAAACTGAAGGTCTGGATGTTGGAAGAAGGATTGAAAAGGTTTCTGAAATGTACCAAAGGCCTTTGGACATAAAAAATACGACCACATTCGGAAGAAGAAGAGAGCATTTCTATAGTCTTTCTCAAAAGCAACACAGAGACATAACACACTGTCAAGAAACCTATTGCCCAGACAGGTGAGATTGCAGAATACTCTCAAGCTATAAATACATGGATTATAATAATTATCTGACACTTATCATACAACAGCTGTCAAGGTTGCATTCATATTTTGTGCTACCATGGTCCCTCAGAATGTGTGAGATTTGCCATTTTAAAGACCAATCTTATCAGTCCCTGTGTTTGTCTCAGACACAGTACATTTTAAATATAAGTATACAATTTAAAATTCAGTTAAAATATTAATTATTGACGCACGTGACTATCTCCTCAGTGTCTGATTTCCATGCACTTGTCAAGAATGGTCAAGAATATGACAATTAGTTCTGGGGTAATATAGAAAGCTCTGGAGGCCCATGGTAGGCCTTCCCAATGGGTTCTAAATGGATGAAAAAGTTTAACCATCTAGCATTTCTCTATGGAAAAAGAAAAGACGAGGGTCTCTTGGCCACTTCTTTCTCACTGTGGCCACAGCAGAGGTGGGATTCAGCAGGTTCTGACCAGTTCTGGAGAACTGGTAGCGGAAATTTTGAGTAGTTCGGAGAACCGGTAAATACCACCTCTGATTGGCCCTGCCCCCATCAATTCACTGCCTCCCAAGTCCCAGCTGATCAGGAGAAAATGGGGATTTTGCAGTAACCTTCCCCTGCCATGCCCACTAAGCCACACTCACAGAACCGGTAAAAAAAATTGAATCCCACCACAGGGCCACAGCAATGGAGATTAGGCTCCTATGAGACTCTCCTTGCCTCAATGACCTAAAATACTGTAGGCCTTTCCCTCTCGTCTTCAACCTCTTGCACTCATAGCCCTCTCACTGTAGAAAATGGTAAAAAAAAAAAGTCAATATGGCAACTACGGCAATCAAAGCTCTGCTTTTTTTGGTCTGCTCTGCAACTATCTTCATTAACCTCAAGAATGACCACTAGAGGACAGCAGAAATATTTTTCTTGTACAGGTGGTCCCTGACTTACGATCCCCATTGAGCCCAAAATTTATGTTGCTAAGTGAGACATTAGTTAAGCGAATTTTGTCCCATTTTGCAACCTTTCTTGCCACAGTTGTTAAGTGAATCATTGCAGTTGTTAAGTTAGTAACATGGTGGTTAAGCGAATCTGGTTTCCTGATTGACTTTGCTTGTCAGAAGGTTGCAAAAGGTGATCATGTGACCCCGGGACACTGCAACTGTCATAAATATGAGTCAGTTGGCAAACATCTGAATTATGATCACATGACTATGGGAATGCTACAGCAGTCATAAGTGTGAAAAATGGTCATAAGTCACTTTTTTCAGTGACATTGTAACCTTGAGCGGTCACTAAATGAACTATTGTAAGTCGAGGACTACCTATATATTTTGATTGCCTTCTAATGGCAATTCTAATGGCCTTCTGGAATTTTGCAGTCCAATATACAAATTAAATGACCAGCTTTTTTGTAGGTGTGGAGCAAGAAATGGAGGCAAGAATTACCCCAGCAGGCAACCTGTGCATGTCAGCCCCATATGGCATTGTTTCTGTTTTTTACTGTTCCTAAGGATTCTATATTGAGATCAGCATGACAGCAATAAATAGTAATATAATCCCCACTTGAAACGTTCAGGTAAACCTCTGTTTAAAATTGTGACCAAGTAGGTATATTAATACCATCACTAAGATTATTGCCAGGAAAAATATGGATTGCTTATTTTTTCTTTTTTTCTTTTTTATGATAGCAATAGCATTTAGGCTTATATATGTCTCCATGCGGCTTCACAGCACTCTCTAGGCCTGTGATGGCGAACCTATGGCATGCGTGTCACAGGTGGCACGCGGGGCCATGTCTGAGGACATGTGAGGCTTTGCCCTATGTCAGCTCCAGCGCACTCATGCTAATTTTTGGCCTGCTAGGGGGTGGGGGAGGCCGTTTTTGCCCTACCCAGGCTTCAGGAAAGCCTTGGGAGCCTGTGAATGGCAAAAAATGGACCCAGCGGGCCTACTGGTTGGGACCATTTTTTGCCATCCATAGGCTCCGGAGGGTTTCCTAAAGCCTGGGGAGGACGAAAAATGGCCCAACAGGCCTACCAGAAGTCTGGAGACTTCAGTGAGGCACGCGCGCACTTGCAGGGAGGAGCAGCACAGGGTGGTGGTGGTTGTGTGTGCATGCACGGGAGAGAAGGCCTTGCATTATGGGTGTGGGCACGCTCGTGGGCCCTTTTGTCACCCAAGCAAAAAAAGGTTCACCATCACTGCTCTAGGCAGTTTACAATGTTGAATCGTTATTTGCATATTTCCCCCAGCAATCTGGGTTCTCATTTTACCAACCTCGGAAAGATGGAAAGCTGAGTCAACCTTGTGAGCCCCATTGGGGTCAAACTCCAGATTGCAAATGGTGGTCAAATAATTGCAGGGGATTTGGCGTGAATACGAATAAGTTGCCACGTGCCAGAAATGCAGTTATGTAACTCTGGGGATGGGAGAGGGCAATCACTTACAACAGCCAGAGGCCATAAAACATCTACTCTGTTAGATGAAATTAAATAGCAGGCTGTAAATCAAGGACTACGTGTGTTCTTTGTCATGTTTAAATATTTTAAAACGGTTGGCTCTCCATCTTATGATGGAGTTTTAAAATGAAATTACTTTTGTGGGTTTGTTATCACATTTGGGTTTAATATTCATAGGCTTGTTAATATTCCAATACAAGAATCAATATAGTCTAAAGATGTAAGTATAGCTTTAAATTACGTATAGAAAACCAGGACCTTGTCACTTTATGAGAATTTTGGATTTATTGAGCATAGGGTGCAACCATAAAGATTAATTGTCGTAAGAATAATCAGTAGAAAGGCAATCCAAAATAAAACACTGCATCACTTGTAGACAGAGATTAAATTACGTTTATAATAACATGTATGGAGTCAAGTGTAAATAAGAAAAATCTTATTTACATCCACATATTACATCATATTCAATAAATATTATTTATTGTGGCATATAGACTTTGGCTATGGGATACAGTGGAAGACAGAAGAATAAAGTAAGCCCATTCCGCTTGACCAAACACATTGTTCATACTAAAGATTTGTTGGCAAAAAGATGCTGCCAAGGAGTGAAAACAAAATTAAATTGAATTTTGTCTACTTTTTTAAAATTGAGATTTTGATATTCAGGATTCTTGTTTTAATTTAAACAAATGCAGTGAAAATTGTACGCATGTGAAGACATAGTTCAGAACATAAGTCCATGTTCTGTAAGATTGTGATGTTATGACTAGAGTTTGGTTCAGCAAATCTAGGCCACAAAGAGCAGCACAAGCCAGAGAATTCTAGCAATGAGATTAACAAGTTTGTAAACACTTCCTGGGAAATCCAATGAAGACACCTCAAGGGATGAAGATGTTTGACAAGACAGTGGACATCCAGAAAAATAAAGTTAAAATCAAATTAATGCTGAATGCAAACAAACATTCATTCTTAAATTATCAAACCAAAGGTGGGTTCCTACCGGTTCTATCTGGTTCTATAGAGTAGGTAGTAACTCTGCGGTGACATCACAGAACCAGTTCTGTCGGTGGCTCCGTGAGCGCTGCCATCTTGGATTTTGCTTCTGCGCATGCGCAGAATATAATTTTTGACTGCACTTTGCGCACACGCTTCGAGGCATGACCCTGAGCGAACTAGCAGTAAGAAGATTCAGAACCAACCTCTGGATCAAACCTATCTCTAATCACTGCTATCTGAATACTTGGTAATTGGAATGCTATACCATAATATGTACATTTGTATTTATTTAAATAGCACTGTTTATGTAGATGGATCTTTTAAAAAAGAAGGCTTGTCATGCTCTATCAAAGTGGTTAAAAGTAACATGAGAAAGGAAGTGTTCATTGTTTTCCTGCTCATCACACCTTTCAAAAACTACATTTCTGGTAAAAGGGCAGGAAAGGTAATCAAAATGAGCAAGAGGCTGGAACAACTCCAAGCTGTTACATAAACATTAAACAATGATGAATAAAGAAGTCCTACGATGGAGGTATATAAAGTTATGTAAGCTATGGAGAAAATCAATAGGGAAGCATTTTCCCCCTTCCTCTTACCAGTAGAACAGAGGTCGTTCACACAAGCTGAACAAAGGAGGAGTCAAGCTAGATAAATGCAAAATCTTTAGACAGCGCAGAGATAAATTGTGGAATTTTCCAAAGAGTAGATTTCATACAGAGGACTCCAGAAAGATAAACCAATATATTCATTGGAAATTCAAGGATTTTAATAGTAGGGCCAAAAAAAAACCAGGATGACTACTAGACAGTGACAAAGAGTTAGAGTTTTTAGAATTAGAATTTCTCTAGTTCTTTTTAAACTTTAAGCTTAAAAAAATGGAATTAACATTATTGACAAAATAATTACTACATGCACTATTATACCTAAACTAAATACCTTTATAACTTTACATATGGGGGGAAATCACAGCAGGAAGTGATTTTAGCTATTTAGGAAATAGAATACTGGATAAGATGGGCCAGAGATCTTACGCATCACAACTCTCATGTGATTAATAGAATAAGAGAGTTGGAAGGAACCTTGGAGGTCTTATACTCCAACTCTCTGCTCAAGGGTGGCTGATGAAGGAGATACTTCTTTATCTTATGAATGAAGGCCCTCCGATGTCTTGCAAGGAGTTCTCAACCTGCTTATGTTCATATTTTCGGCTGTGACCGTGACAGTCATAAAGCAGGTCACCGTGTGAGCAGATCTGATTTTGTGACCTTTTTTGCAGCAATTAAGCAAATGTGGCAGTTGTTACGTGAATGTGGTGGCCATTAAGTGAATGCCATGGTTGTTAAAGGAACATCACGGTTGTTAAGCAAACTCATTGTTCGCCATAACAGGAACTAAAATCTGGTTTCTGGCCAAACGTAAATCGTGGTCATGTGACTACATGGAGACTACAAGTGGTCATAACAGAGGTGGGTTCCTACCGGTTCGGACCGGCTCTACTGAGTAGGTAGTAGGCCGCTGGTGACATCACGGAGCCGGTTCTGCTGCTCCGTGGCGCCGCCATCTTTTTTTGGGGATTTTTTTTTTTTTGTTAAAAAATTTTTTTTTTCTGGATTTTTTTCTTCTGTGCATGTGCAGAAGCCGGGTTTCCAGCACTGCGCATGCATTGCCATCTTGTTTTTGGCCTTTTTTGGGGGAATTGTTTGGTGCTTTTTTCTACTGCGCATGCGCGCGCACACGAGGTGCGCCCACGCAGCGCAGGAGGCAGTGAACCGCCAGCGAGGTAAGTTAGAACCCACCCCTGATAACACTTCTTTCTGCATTTTCAAAGTATTTTGAAAGTGCTCTTTTAAAAAACAAAAACACATGGCCTACAACTGGTGTTGTCAATGAAAGTCTTGCAATAGGAGTGGAAAGATCCAGATAACAGGTTCAACTTTAGCCTTGGAAGTCACCTAGTCTTTGAGTCTGAAGTTGTACCTTATCCTAAGTCTCTCCAAAGATATTCCAGGAACTGCACTGACATACCACTTGTAAAACTTGGTGGTTTTTTTTTTTTAAAGGACACTTTGAAATAACTTTAAAACATTCCTTCTTAAAATATTCTGTGCCAGTAGTCATGATGGTAAACTAATTACCACAAACAAGAAATATTTCATTCAGAGCTTATGTGCTTAGAATGGATGAGTTCATTTATTACTAAGACCTCTGAATTAGTTTAATTTAAATATTAATGTAGATGTATTTAAATGATTATCAACCTCTTGAATAGATTCATTGTGCAATTTTGTCTTGCCTCTTGCCTGTTGTTTTTTTTAACTCAGTGAAGTAGATCCAATATTGTTTCGCCTTCTTGTTCTCCTACTTCGGGAATTCAGTATCTTTTGAATTATGGAAGAGGATGACGGACATCTGTTGCAGCTTCCAGGGCTGCCATCTGTGCTACTTCCCAGATTGTTCTGAAGGATTGATGCAGGAAAGGGCATTGGTGAAAAGGAATTCTTTCCATCTTCTTCTATTGGAAGTTGCACCTCATCAACAAAGGGCCATAGAACCCAAGGGTTGCAAGAGACTTTAGACATGATACAGTCTAAGCCAGGGATTTCCAACCTTGGCAACTTTAAGCCTGGAAGACTTCAATTCCCAGCAAACTGGCTGGGGAATTCTGGGAGTTGAAGTCCGCCTGACTTCAGTTGCCAAGGTTGTTGACCCATGATCTAACCCACTGCTCAGGGTAGTATATACTAGAACACGGGTGTCAAACTCGTTGCGTCAGGTTGCCATCACGTGAACTGGGATTGGCATGGCCTGTGTGATGCATCTGGCCTGTGGGCCGCCAGTTTGACACCCCTGAACTAGAACATCTCAGCCTGACTAGAATATTTGCTGACAGAAAAACTGCTGACTACTTTTAAGAAAAGGAATAAAAGTCTGTCCTGAGATTTTGATGGTTGTACTCCAGAGCTGGGCTATGCAAATCTTCGAAAGGGATCCTTTGCTTTAATGAAAGACTGAGTGAAGCACTTGCTTGAAGCTGCTTCACAAAGCAAATCCCCCCCCCATTTTGTAGAGCAAAAAACACCATCACTTTGCTTGGCTGTGCTACCACTCCTCAGCACTTTTGAGACTTCTGCTTAGGCGTTTTCAATTGTTGAACTGTTGAAAGATGCTAGGAGGAAGTGCATGTGATAGCAGGGGTGTCAAACTGGAGAGCCACGGGCCAGATGTATCACATGCAAACCACGCCCACCCCAGCTCCATGAAGGGGAAAAAAGTTGTGATATGTCATATGATGGCAACGTGATGTGGCGACTTTGACACCAGTATGATAAAGGAATCAGGCAAGGGGCAAACTTTGTGGTGTTGTGAAGGGGCTTTGTTTAGCAAGGCAAATTGTACTGCCTGTGCCAGGTTGATAAAAATTTCACTACCTTCCTAACAAGGAACTTTTCATAGAGATGAATCTATGACCCTTCACCTAAGCCTACTGTACACCTAGCACATGAAATGTTGTTTCTCACCATACGTTACCTTTTAAAAAGGAGGAAGGTCAGATAGCAGTGAGATCTTTTCCTGCATCACCATTATATCCTGTGCCACATCTATTCATCTGTCTTTCTAGTTTTCCATCCATCTATGAATAGACTGGAAGTCTAAGTGAACCAGTAGAGGGGAAAAGTGGAAGGGCAAAGAAGATAGGACTTCTCTAACATTTCTGTGCCAGTTTCATCAGTGCCTCATTCAGTGGGGTTAATTACAGAGGTGGGAGTCAGCTGGTTCTGACCAGTTCGGGCAAACTGGTAGCAGTAATTTTGAGTAGTTCAGAGAACGGACAAATGCCACCTCTGGCTGGCCCCTCCCTCCTGCCTCCGCCGTTCCCTGTCCTATATTCCCTTGTTTCTTTAGCTCAGCTGATTTGCGTGGAAGAGCGGATTGCTGTGCCTCAGCTGAGCTAAACAACAGCTCACCTCACCAGCACTGACACTGAGGGTGGTCTTAGAAAGCTGTATGCGCATGCCGTGTGCATCCTGGATGAGGTGTGTGTGTGCAAAGTACGCACATGCGCTCACATTTTCAGTGGTGCTGGGAGAACCAGTTGGTAAATTATCTGAATCCCACCTCTGGATCCTTCTTGCACTGTACATGGACTTCTGTGTGCGCATCTTGAAGTAATATACATCTTAAAAGTTCATGCTACTTGAAGTATGCTTCTTCATACACGGAAACGGGGCATGATATCACATGCACACAAAAAACCTTGCCTGGTTTGGAGAGAAAGATAGTTACAAAGAGCTTACCAAGAGATCTGCATGCTTTGACCTCATGTTTGCGGAGACATGTAAATCATGCTGTTCTTAAAGGTAACTTGAGATGGTTTGTGGCCTTCCAGGTATTGTAAGCATCTTTGTGTTGAAGTGAGCCTGAATCTAAAAAATCATGGTTGTGAACTAAACTAGTGTGTGGCTATCAGGCACAGCATAAGTTGCTTCTTATGACTCACAACTTGCCTCCTGATGTTGTGGGTGCTACAACACTTGAGATTTTTAAGAAGAGATTGGACAACCATTTGTCTGAAATGGTGTAGGGTTTCCTGCTTGAGCAGGAGGTTGGACTAGAACACCTCCAAGGTCCCTTCCAATCCTGTTATTCTGTTATTCTTTTCCCCCCCTTAAGCTTGAAGTACAAAATAATGTACAGAACAAAAAGCTGTATGGAAATATTAGTTAAAAATTACATGTAATCTTTGTTACTTTATGAATTATATTATATGTCATAACAATGCATGGTTTGTTTTTCTTAACTGTAATCGGCAGTTGTTTGTTTTTAATCCCCAAATTATATATTTGGAAATTGCAAACCTTGGGAAGCTGTCTATAAGCTTGGTAAATAAACAAAATAATATGGTAATACCTTCATGAAGTATCCTCTCTGTGTATAATGTGTGTTATATGAACATCTTGGGAACTGCTCCTTTGTGCTGCTACTCTGATATCTGGGAATCAATTATATAACCGTGGGTTGATTAGATGAGTTGCCATTTGTTGTTATTTGTATCATTAATGGCTACGTTCGAGGATATGCTGAACCTTGGGATTTTTACAATTCAATGTTTATTTGAATATATTGTTCTGTTCTTATAATTATGACAAAGAAGCCTAAAACCATTTTTCCTCAGCATCCATCTCCATATACAATATGGAGATAAATTGAATGACTTACATTTCAGTCATTATAAGAGAAGCAACGTCGGGTCAACACCTATCTTACAGTTTTTCAAACGTTGCCATCTTTTTTAAACTTAGTTGTGAAATCAGCTTCTGCTTTTGAGCCTGTTTTCAGGGTGGTTGAGAGTTTGTTTTTTTAATTTCTCTTGGCAGCGTGTTTGAGTTTATTTTTGAAGAGGGCAGAATGCTCTGTTGTGCCTGTTATTGTTTATTGTTACCCATCTTATCTTGAGACCGAAATATCCCTGATTGCTCAGATCAGGGGTGTCAAACTCGATTTCATTGAGGGCCGCATCAGGGTTGTGTTTCATATCGGGGGGGAGGCTGAGAGGGGACGTGGCCAGGATAGGCATGGCCAGCTCGATGTCACTTGTGGGGGCCCAAGTGCTCTGTCAGTGAGCTCTGTTTTTGGCTGTGTCAGCCTCCTGCAACCCACTGCCACAGGTGACCCTCACAAGCTCTGTTTTCACTGACAGGGGCACCGTGGGCCGGTCCTTTACTGTTTCCAGGGCGGCCCCACAGGCCAGATCTAAGTACCCTGCAGGCCGGAACTGACCCCTAGGCTTTGAATTTGACACCCTGGGCTCAGATTCTCTTGTTTGAAAAAGGCCAATTGTGTTTCCTCATAATTTTTTCCCTTGAGATTTAACTGAATATTGAGAAGCCAGGTTGTGTTCCACTGGAAAAATAATTATATAGTGAAAACCAGGACATACCATGTCATACAGCACATTCCACCTAAGAGAATTTCCTGGAATTTCTCTTCTTGTCATTTCTGAATTTGATTACACACACACACACAGATGCACGCGCGTACACGCACACACACACACATAGACACTTTCATCAAATTCAGTGAAAATTGGGAGAAAAAGACAGAAGTTGAAGAGCACTAATTAGTTATCATCATTCAATTCTGATTTTTCCAAAAACCCAGAATGACTTAGAGATTGACCTATTTAGGCTGTGTTTGTGTATATATGTGTGTTTATATTTGCAAGTAAAAATTCATTCTGTATTCTCTCTAGAATAAGATAGCCCAAGGACAGAAAATGGCCTTTGGATACATTTCAAAGTTTAAGAGCATGTTATGAATGCTCTCAACAGATGAAAATCATGGAGCAGTTTCCGTCTGTTCAGAAACTGACTGTTTCTATGAGTTTGGCCTGTCAAAAATAACCTCTCTAGAACCTCTCCCCAATATGTTCTCTTTCACACCTTGGATACTTTTTTTCCTGAAAGGATAGGCATACAGCTAGTCCTCAACTTACGACTATGATTATGTCAAAATTTTCTGTTGCTGAGCCAAACAGTTGTTAAGTGAATTTTGCTCCATTTGAGGACCTTTCTTGCCACAGTTATTAAGTGAATCACTGCAGTTGTTAAGTTAGTAACACGGTTGGTAAGTGAATCCGTCTTCC